>JABSTB010001089.1:0-11661 GCA_013756995.1 Neonectria neomacrospora | reverse complement strand
CGATCCCACCGGCCGAGCCGAACCTCGCCCCCCCCCCTTCATTGTCGGCCCCGTTCACCAGCTAAAAGATCGCCAAGCTAGGTGGATAGAAAGCTCGTTTCGCGGCCCTCCGAGTCCCGGTTTTTGCCCACGGCCGTTGTGGCGCATGTAGTTTAGTCGGGCACTGTAACCGAAGTAGATCAATCCCCCCCGCCCTCGGAGGCCAGCGACGATGCCTTCTCCCTCCTCCACCACCGCCAATTCGCTCCCGCGCATGCCCGTGAAGCAGAAGATGGCCCTCTCCATCAAGTCGCTCGTCAGCTCCGTCCTCGGCTCGGGCAAGACCGGCCCGCCGCCGCCGCCCGTCACGGAGCTGTTCGCCAAGACGGACCCGGCCGTGGACGGCGACGACTGCCTGCACGACTGCGACAGCTGCTCGGTGCGGTACCCGCGCAACTTCAAGATCGAAACTGAAGATGTGCTGTACGGCCATATCGACGCCTGGAGCACGCATCTGCTCGTGGGCACCGGCAAGACGGATTGGGTGAGGGATGTGGCGGACGAGAAGGGGAGTGTCATGGAGGCTGTTGAGAAGGCCGGGAAGCCTGCGAACGGGGTGAGTCTTTCCGCCATCACAGGGGAAGAGGGGTTTCTTTTGTGTTCACATGAAAGAGGCGATTGAACTAGCAGACCAAATAACTAACAAAAACAAACCCCCAGAACATGAAGCTCTCGGCGTCCAACATGCCCACCCCCCACGACACCGACGACTACTCCGAGCCCACCACGGCGCTGCTCCTCCCGGCCTTCACGCTGATCCGCAACGTCCACCCTCTCAACGTGCCGCAGCTCATCGCCGACGTCGTCTCGCTCGCGCCCACTAGCACGTCGCCCATGACGCCCTTCTCCGTGCCGGCGTCGCTGCCGTCCCCGGACCCAGCCGCCGTGCCCGCGCTGACCACGGCCGACTGCCCGCACCACGCCGTCATCCTCATGTGCAGCCAGCGCACCCGCGACGCCCGCTGCGGCCAGAGCGCCCCGCTGCTGCGCAAGGAGCTGGAGCGCCATCTGCGGCCCTTGGGCCTGTATCGGGACTTGCACGACGAGCGGCCCGGCGGCGTGGGCATCTACTTCATCAGTCATGTCGGCGGCCACAAGTACTCTGCGAACGTCATGGTGTATCGCCGGCCAAATGCTTTCGGGCTGGATGATGAGCCCCAGGCCAAGCAACAGACGAGCGGGACCGCGAATGGGACCAACGGGGAAGAGAAGGCAAGCAATGGCACAAACGGGACAGAGAAAGAAGCCAACGGCACCAACGGAGAAGCGAAGCAGACGGCCAAGGACGCCGTGGGCAACGGTGGTGCCGCGCAGTGCATCTGGCTGGGGCGGGTGATGCCTGCGGACTGTGAGAACCTGGTGCGATACACGGTCCTGCGAGGAAAGGTCGTCAAGCCCGAGACCCAGCTAAGAGGAGGCTTCGACCGGGGCAGGGGCGTGATGAGCTGGTAGCAGATAGAAGAAGGATTGTTGACGATTTGAGATGCTAATGATGTTATTTGCTTCGGCCAGTTGAGACGGAACGGGGATCAAAAGGCACGATTTGGGAGCATGGGGATCATGATACCTCGACGGCTACGTAGACGGGAAGATAAAGGCATTCTGGGAGTTTGTCATAGATGCGAATAGACACTGGGGGAATCCCAGGGGAGAGTGCTCGACGACATATTCAGATGTGCGCGTCGGTTACCTCGGACATGTGTGATCCAGTCCAGAGCAGCCTTTACCAACATGTCCTTCTATCCCATGTGGTGATGCCATCGACTTCTTTGTACAGCGTCCTGCACCCAGCATCCCTCAGACTGCTCCTCCACCTCAGATAGGCAACTGTCCCGATCCCAATCGGCGAGCGAATCGTCACTCCCAGATCAGCAGCAGGTCGAAACCGTGGGAGTCGAGAAGCCCGCATCGGGACCCTTTCCGTCCGTTCGGTTTGCCATGTTCGTTTCCTTGAGTGCTTGATCAGCAAGCAGTAGCGCTCGTTCTGAAACGGCTGTCGTCAAGGGTTGTGAATGGAGATAGGCCCCCGATGTCACCCTGAACTTGGAAAGCTTGTTTTTGTCCCGTACCAATTTTTGGCTGTTTGCAGAACCAGGTGTTTGCGCGAGGTATTTGTTATGTGTGCGTCTATTGATAGTTCGTGGTGGTCATCAAATGGCTTAGAGCGATGGAATTAGAGGCGCACGTCAACTCCATAAACTAGGCACTCTCTATCTCGACCTAACGATCACGAACGGCAACGGCATTTTACTTGACCAATCGGGACGATAAAAGACGGCACCTTATTAGCAACTCAATTCCGTTCAGTTAATTATAGCTCTTCTCAAGCCCTACCGTATTCATCCCAACCTCGCACCTTCTAGCCCTGAGACGCCAGCGCCAGCGCCACAGCCAAAGCTCCGACGTCTCAACCGTGATCCCCGACTCCTCCTCAGCTCCAAATCCCTGTCTGTCCCCCAAACTACGATCCCCCAGGGGTCGATGGCGAACTAGGCCCCACGGCGATCCCACAACCCCCTGGGAGGAATAAGCTTACTCCCCTCTCGGAAGACTCGAGGTCCGGGAGGCTCTGCGGCCAACGCCAAACAATGAACGAGGATCGAGGATTCGAGTCTTCTGCATGGCCTGGTTTGGGGTTCACTACCACCGTTCTTCTGAACAAGGAGGCTGTTTTGGGCTGTCGATCGGAGGTGGTGGCTGGAGCTTGGAAGGTTCGATCTGCGTGGGAGAGATGGCCAAGGAGAGGATGCGAAATATGGGTATATAGCGATGCAGCTCTGGACGAGAAGCTGTTCTTCATCTGAACTTCTTCCATCCTCCATCTCGTGTCACTTCGTCTTGTGTTTTTTAAGGGTCTGTGACCTTGCTACCCATTCTTGTCTCCATACTTCTCAGAGCTGTGCTCTCCTTGCAACCAGACACGATTCCTCCCGGCTGGCTTCGGACATATCCTCTCAACTTTACCAAAATACAACCTTCGCCGCGTTCGATACCCGATTCTTCATCATGAAGACCACCGGCGCTCTCACGTTCTTCCTCGCCACCATGGCTCCCTTCACGGCCTCTCTACCTACCACTCACAACGGTAAGCTCTTCCCGGCGTCGTTGAAAAAGAGGGAGGAATAGCTTGCTGACGCAGGTAACACAGCTATCGCCAGTGGCCCTCTCCATGCTCGAACGCCGAAGTTGACACCCCTGTTCCTCAACGGCACCACGCCTGAGGATACCGTCCCCGTGCCTGGAAAGCCGATATTCATACCCGCCGACGGGGTAAGTTTGACCACTGTCTCTGACTTGACCGCCTGCTAACCGACTTCGAGACCATTCTTCTCGTCGGTCGCGATACACCGCCACCCCGCAAGTCTTTCAAGCCCCGCCGAGGCGTAGAGAAACGCCAAGAGAAGTCCTCCACCAACATCGCCCCCCTGAGCCGGCGTAGCGGTATGTTTGAAGACCCTCCGTCCTACAATTCTTATCAAGGTTTTGATTCTAACTTTACGTCAACAGACTCCGCCTCTGCCGCATGCAACGAAACCGCTGCTTGAGAAGCTGCAGACTGTCACTTTCCCATGTATGATTTAGTGTGAGGCTCAAAGCGATAAACGACTACTCTCGTTAATGTACTATGCGCGACGGTAATTATATGTATGGACTAGTTTCTAGACTTGATGGCGATCTTTGTGTATGCCCTGGTATAGATTAGATGGAATTTGTAGCAATCAACTGGCTTTGGTTACAAAATTGTGTGACGGCATGTGAGATGTGTGGCAGTGGTAGTTACAGGGCAGACCTGCATTACGACGTGAGAGCGCCTAGACAAGGATCGAACACATACCCAAACATACTCCGGCCAACTCGATATTGAAAGAACCTGGTTTGGTACAATTCATCTGGGAAGACCCTTAAGTCAGTAATCTCGCCTTGAGGGATGTCCATTTACGATGTTCCCAGGCAAGACCAATGCCCGCCCAGTTCCTTGCTGTACCACTGCCAATACTTGAGGATTCTATTAACCAAGAAACCAATCCAAGGCAACCAAACACCGATACTGTATTCGCAACAACGAAACGCGACTGTCAAATTGATGAACTTGAACCTCAGCGGATGAGCGTGTATACAGGGTAACCTCCGTAGAGTTAAGGCCCCAGAATGCGGGACTGTTTTGGCCTTGGATCGAGCAGCTCACATAATAATCGTGTTACTTACGCCTCTTTGGTTTGCTTTAATTTTAATGTCAGTTGTTCGTACGCATTACGTTCTGAAGGGATCCAAAGTCGTGGAGAGTCACTTGCCATATTGAGTCAGATTTTGGTCAAGTGGCCAATCACAAGCGAGCAAGCCGAACCCCGGCAGGTAGTGAACAGAACCTTGATGATCACAAGCATGGTTTGCTTGCTACTCATTTATTGAAAGGGTTGTGTATTGGGGAAAAGTCACGGACGGTTTGTTTGAATGTCCAGTGTGACTAATTCTCAACTGTCGGAGTCTCGTCTAATGCAAAGCTCACTTTGATCTGCCTACCCTCCTTGGCCATCATTTACCAGCAGCATGAAGATCCGTTATCCTTCGCTGGTAGACCTGCAACTCGTAGACCTGCTATTCTGTGTCCGTGCCGTGCTGCTCCGCGTCGTACTGCTCCGCGTCGTACTGCTCCGCGTCGTCGAAGATACTGCTGCCAGATTCGTCTGAGGAGGTTTCAGTGTCACTCCCCTCCGACGGCGTTACGAAACCATCCTCGCAGTCATCATTAAGCTCCAAATTTAGGATCCTGCGCTGTTCCTTGGCCCAGTCATTCCGCATCAGAGAAAACACCACTGGGTCGCGTTCTCTCATCGTGTCGCGGATTGCCGCCCCGAGTTCCATTTCCACCGACCTCACCCTCCACCGGCAATTAATAAAATTACTCTTGGCTTGGCGCAGCTTCTTCCTGAGCTTGCGGAAGTGAGACTTTAGAGCCCCGGAGTGCCAGTGTTCGATTCCATCGGTGACAAGACAAGGCTCCAAGATCTTGTACTCGCAGTTTGGATGAAGATACCGGTGGTTCCACATGACCTGCTCAATTTTCTCCCTTATGTTGCAGTACAACGTCTGCGCCTTTTCCTGTTCCTCTAGTAGGGCTTGGTGGATACGGACCCCCTTTTCGATGATGGCCTTGGAGCGCTCTCGATACAGGTCACTTGTTTTGTCCAGTATGGTGACTTTAGCTTTGCCCTTGACAGACTCCAAATCTTCAGGAATAAGGCGGTCGAAAGGGAACTGATTATAGTTGATCTGGCGTGGCAGCTTTGCATCTTGTGTGGAGGATGACATGGCGGCTGGAGTGTGTAGTATAGTATAACTTGGTATGGGTGTACTGGTTATACAGGGAAGGAGAAGAAAGATATGGATAGTAGTGGTGATGCCGGGTCTGTAGTGTAGAGAGTTGCACGATAGAGCGATAGTTGAGGAGCTTTATACCCCTACTGCTGGAAGTGTTTCACAGACGAGCTCATAAATAACAGTCACGGCTGAACGTGAATAACTGCGCTGAATAACTGCAAACCAAGTGATTTCGTGATTAAGGCAATCTTAACCTTAACCCTCTTAGCTCTCCCCTCCCGGGGGGGTTCTTTGGCTGGTTGCTGTTGTTGGGTTGCCTCAGAGGCAGGGCCGGGGGTGGGTTGGCCCGATGAGCAAGGCCGAGGCTGTGTGACTGGGCCAAGGGATTGCCTAATTGCCGATGTGGAGGTCCAGGTCGGGATGGAAAGCGCCGCTACCTCACATGGCTAGAATGGTATACAGACAGACGATGACCTTCTTCGAAATCCAATAGTTGGTCAAGGCTAGGGGGTTTGAGATGGCCTGTAGATGTTGCTTATTCGCCCCCCAGGCACGGAGGAGGGTAGGGCGGTTCAGCTGGGGCATAAAGGCCCGCTGGAGATTCTGATTCATGGAGGTGGTTGTTTCATTGGCTCTTCCACAGGAGTGGTTGCTCACATATTTTCACATCCAGATGTCAAGTCAGCACGAGTGCGTGTGTAGCTGGCTTGGGTCGAGGTCTGCTAAGATAACATCCTGAAACACACGCAATGCTGTCTGAAGGCTCGGCCAGGTAAAGGTGTTCTTCAGGTCATGGGCCCCGAAAGAGCAGGCGTAGACCCCAGAAGTAGCCGGTCGGCTCCTCTCCCGCCGTCGGGATCTGGACTGAGTTAGCCTTCTCCACGATAGAGGCACAGAGCGGGAGACTGTCTCATACGATAGTATCATTATCGTTCCCGAAGCCGATACCATTACGATATGCCCATACAGCAAAACAAACCATTGTCGCAGGCTCCGAGATTGTTAAATTCCCACCATGTGATTACAAAACCCTAGAGTTTTATTAGGAAATGAACGAATATTATGTATATAGAATCAATGCTCTTTAGTGTTCACAGCATAATAAATCGGCCCAGAAACTTCCTCCGCTCCGTCCCTGACTACCACAGACGATCCTCTTCCAGATGTCTCGGACAGCTCGGCTCTGAGTGCTTGTAACTCTAGTTGTGCCTTTGTCTCATCGTAGGGCTCTGCATGTTCGAAATCGATCATTTTCACGTGTCCCGTGGACCGCTCAATCAGAAAATTGTAGCGATTCGCGTCTCCGTGTACCCAACCCATGCTATGGAGCTTGCGCAATGCCGCCTCACAAGCTGGGAAGTCATCCAGGGACGGATGACGGCCATCGACCTTCTCCATATAAAACCCAACACATCGGTCTTCTTCCATGAGATGACCGAGAAAAGCTGGTACAATTGAATGCTCGCCGGGACTTAGATTCTGTGAAATGCTCTCGTAGATTTTGGTTTCGCGCTGAAGCTGGGGAATCCACCATTCGAAAATAGCCACCTTAGATAAGGCTCTTTGGCCCTCGAACTCGACCTCCTTGACACGGGGCTTGTGGCTAGCTATTCGCTTCAGTGAGAGAACATTGACTTGGCGAGGGTGCCATAAGGAGTCGATGCTGCCCAGCGAATCCCAAGAAATGGCGTGTTCGGTCTTGCCATCTGATGCCTGATACATTCGCATTTTGGTCCAGTTGGCATTGGGGAAAGGAGGAAGTTTCAGTATCAGAAGATACGGCCGACATAAGGTATCGAGGTCGAAGATTGGGTTAGGGAGCAAAGAGATAGTGAGGTAGTGCACCCTGTTCCCAGCTCTAATGCGATACATGGCTTCCTCGTCATCAATTTCTTGGTTTAGAACCTCTAGATCCGTTGCTGGGACAAAATCACCGGAAACAGCTGAGCCATTGGTGAGAGTCGACATTGTGAGAGGATTTGGAAATGAGGGCAAATGACAGTGTTTGTCGGTGTTAGAGAGGCCAACGGAAGAGTAAACTAAGGAGTGAAGGTATTATGCGAGAACAACGGGCAGAGCCATTCCAGTACCTAGTTAAGTAGCTTACTTTTAACCACGAATGGTAGCGTTAACGCAAGGACCCACCCTTCAGTCATGCATGCACCAATGCTTCGTCGATCACATGCACGTTGAACGGTGTCGGTTCGACACAACTACTCCGTCGAAGAGATATAGCGCTCGCTGAAGCACCCCCCTCGCCCAATTTCTTCACTTGGTGGACACTGACGAGCCTGGAGACATGGAGGGGATGGTGTAAGGTGTGGCAGTCTGAGTAGGCGAACGGTGAGTGGCATGGCATCAAACAAAAGAAGCGGGACAGCGATGGTAAGTTGAGTTGTGGAACTTGATTGTTTGTGGTATTCCGCGATGTTGTCGTCTATCTACATGTTTGTCGTTCCCAGCCGGGTAAACTAATCCCCAAATTGCCATGCCCGTCTTTCACGCATGTATTCGTGTCATCGATCCATAGTGCCCATGTCCCTATCCAAATAAAACGCCCATATGCTAGTCGTGTAGCCCCGTAGCCCGATGTCTGCCGTGATAGTTCGCCCTTCATAATCCGCCATCCCGCCATGGATGCTTCATCAACATATTACCACCGCTTGCTGTACATTTTTGCCCTGTGCGCTTCGTGTTTATAAAAATCCAAGACGCCGCCGTGTGCCGATAACTAAAACATGATGTGTGAATGTCGAAATGAACGCAGGTAGATGCTAAAGCGATCAGGCATCGACGATGTTGCTGGAACCAGTGCTGGAGCTGGTTCCGGACGTGACGCTCATGGACTTCTTGGCGACGCTGACCAGCTTCCAGATGCCGAAGGAGACGGCTGCGAGCAGGATGAACAGGATGATGATGATGATGGCGATGACGTCGTTCTTCTTCATGGCGGCGGCGGTGGGGGTTGAGGAGTGTGAGAGTTGAGGCTACTCGTCGCGAGATTGTGGTGGTGATGGAGTGCGAGGATGAGGAGATCTAGATATATCTTGTCAGTCAACTTGGAAAAAGCTCACAGTAGGATGGATGGTGGATTTTGGATTTTGGATGTTGGACGATGGATGTAAGGGTGGAGGATTGACATACCGACCAGAAAATGGACGAAGAGCGAGGAGAGATGTAGTCTGGCGGGGTGGGATTCGGATATAGTTGACCGACCAACCAAAAAGTACCGGGGGGTTGTGTGGCGATGGTGTTGTGGCGGCACGAGGAATATGAGCCAATGATTGTCGAAAGACTTTGCTTTGTATGGTTGTGAGAAGGAGTTTATCGGATGAGACAGAATATTTTTGACGAAATTGTAGACAAGTCAGTCAAGAGACAATGAAGCAGAACTAGAATGCGGCCGATGAGAGAGCTCCCGCGGCAGCTCGCAGATATAGGTTGTTGCCCCGCCACCCGACTTTTGCTCTTTTGCTGGCGCGTCGCCAAAAATCGCAAGGCTGGGAGAGCCAGAAGCTAGGCGAACCACCACCCCACCCACGCACGGCACCCAGCCGCTGCGAAGTCTCATGTTCAGGGGTCTTAATGGGACTCTTGCAGGGGTCTTTAATGGGCCAGGGGACCTATCTTTTCCCCAGCCTCGTTCAACGTCACCACGCTCTCTGCGATTGGGCGTCGACGTTGAATCATCCAAACCCGGCCCGTCCTGTCTTGTCTCGGAGTCGATGGCTGTGGAGAGCATCCCAAGGGACCGGACACCCTGAATACGACATTTTCATCTCCCAGGAACCTGATCATTAACTTCTAGAATCAATCCTAGTCGCGGAGTGGTCGGGATCCGCCTGCAATAGTCATCATCTATTTGACCCGATTTGACCTTCTCCCTCTCCCTCGTCCACAAACACAAGTACGAATACATTTCTCCTTCTCCTCTGCACTCGACAATGACGTGGTACACATGGCTCATGCTACTAAAGCCCGGTCGGGATATTGCATCTCAAATGATCCTATCCCCAGCTACCAAAAAGCAATGTCTTCGTGACCTGGCTTCCGTCGCCATAACGCCCCTTGAGGTCGTACCAAATTAGTCAAACGACGCCTCCAAATAAACCCGTCGCCACAAGCCCGAAATGGGAGACTCCGAAAGAAATCAGTCTTCTGCCTCGTCCGCCAATGCCTTGTTTTCGTCCCGGATGATCTTGACGTGGCGTTCGTAAAAATAAAGCATCTGGTTCGTGTTAGTAGAGACATTCGCAAGGTTGGCAGATAGCTCACAGCTATGCAGCAAGAAAGGACATACCTTCTGAGGACACTTTTTATAGATGACTGCCGTGTCGTGCTTGGTCTTCTGCCCGTTCTTCCAAATAAGATAAACGACCAACCTGCCACTGCCCTCGTCCTCGCACGCATCAATCGTTTCGATCTCGTCCTCCCAGGAGCCTGCGGGAGGGCTCCACTTCTTCGTAGTAACAGGAGGAGTGCTTTCGCTAGGATGCGCTCCGTTTCGTCGCGATCGTTTCGTGGTGCTGCTTGGGGTGCCGTTTGTAGCTCGCCGACGCTTCTTAGTTTTGGACGCCTTTTTCGTCTCTTCAAAGATGTTTTCTCGTCCACCAATCTCCTCATAATAAATGTTGAGAATCTCTTCGGCCGTGTCACTAAAGAAAACGTGCTGGTCAGTAAGGTACAGGACGGAGGGCGGAGCCTGACACCCACATGAGATTCTCCTCGGGCTCCCAAGTCAAGTCCTTCTTGTTGTCATAACCCTCCCACTTGACTTGGAACTTGAGAGTACCCTGAAACCCAAGTTAGTTATGGGTCAGCTGGGCCGAATGTAATGTTCTCACATCTTCGTCAATGGTGTGCTTCTTGATCGCCTCGACAATAAACCTGTGATGATTTGAGTATCGCATAGGCGGTTGCGGAAGACTAATGCCTTACACGTCTTCTTCGAGGTCCTCAACTTCGTCCACGTCCTCGTCTTCATCTCCCTCGTCCACAGAATCGCCATTGGCAGCTGCGAAATCATCCTTGTTCGCATCGGAAACCGCATCGCTGGACGCCGACTTTCGCGTCGAGCGCGTGGGGGCCGTGAACTCGCCCAGATCCGAAGAATCGTCATCGCTTAGTGCTGTTCGATTGTTAACTCCCGTCCGAGACCACTTGCGACGCGATATGACACTGAGGGCGCGGCACTCGGAGCGTGACGGTGATGCGCCCATCTCAGGTTCTGTATGCGACGAAGACGCGACGGAGCGGTGGGGGGAATCAGGCGGGGAGAAAAATCCGGAGAAAAATCTCACCTGGCGGCATATTGAAGCCTCTTTAAACGGCGGGGGTTTGGGGTGTTGCGGATGCCCTAGGCAGGATGATGCGCTGCGAGTTTGTGGGTGTGTGTTTGCGACAACGTTTCCTTCGTCTCAAAGCAAATGGCTTCTACAACTAGGCGGCAAGCTGCACACCACGGAGCTCCTGCCCCGGCTGGTGTGGCTCAGTATTCGCTGTGGCGCACTCACGTGATCGTAGATTGACAACGGATCAACGACCTGTGGAGTCACACATGCACGGCTCTCAGGATGGATCTGACCTTGTTCTGTCTTTGCACTGCTCCTTTTCTCCCTGTATCCTTTTATTTCGTGCTGTACGCAAAATTGGAGACTATATTTCTTCCTGCTAAACTGCTAAGTTCAGGTGTTTTCCTCTGTTGGTGTTTGTTGGAGGCACCGGGACTTTGAGGCCAAGGGCAGATGCCAACTAGGGATTGGACAAACGTCCGTAGTACGGCAGACCAAAAAGGTTCAGGAATTGGCACCAAGGGGATGTGATATTGTTTGGCCTGTTTGTACCTTCTGGTTGCCCAAGCATGGCAGAAGAAAGGACAGAGCCACAAAGTGACAGATTAAAGTGTTGCATGGAGACTGAGGCTATGGTAGGGAACATACATTAATGCGTAGAAATACACCGTCGTAGCACTATCTATAGTAGCATTATCAATTACTTTGCCCATATTCTCAAATTTGATTGTTTACTCACTGATGTGGGGATTATTTTAGGTATACAAGCTGTCAATGTATTGTGACCAGGAAAATATCCGTGGCCCCTCCTCATCCCTTGCCTCAGGGTGGCTGATCACCATAATCGTGGCCCTTAACGGTTTTATGGTACTCAGAGTCGCCCATGCTAATGATAGTGTTGTAGTGTCGGATCACGATGACTTTGCGAGGGCGATCGCCCACGAAAGGTGCGGCATTTTCATTGAACACCTGGTTGATCTGGCTGTGTGATTTATCATGGGGGGTTTTTTGT
>JABSTB010001088.1:0-16048 GCA_013756995.1 Neonectria neomacrospora | reverse complement strand
AACTTTTTGCACCCCACTGTATAGGTTAGGCTATACTTAGATTTCATATAGATATAGGAGTGCTGATTCTGGATGAATCAGCGCTGAATGATAACTAGGAAATCTAAGAAGGGTTCTTTTACACATGGCTATTAGACAGTAAATTAAAAAAGGGGTGTTAAAGGATGCAATTTATATTATAAATAAAACAGCAAGGAAGAAAAGATCGCAGGACTACTACTTGTGCACATGGTTACCACTTAGGCCACATCCAGTCGACAGTTGGGCTGTCTTAGGCTCCAGCTTCGTCTTCGAGTGGCCAAGGCAAGGGCAGTGATTCTCGTGCTTCTTTTCCTTCTCCTTGCCAGCCTCACCGTTCGGAAGTTGAGCGGCCTTGTCCTCGACTTCAACTTCCGCATCAGCGCAAACGCAAACAACAGGAGCAAATGTCCCTCCGACAGTGCTAGGGCCTTGCGGCTGATACCACGGCGGGCAGAAATCCGGAAGAGTCGGAGTAGTTTTGACTCTACCATATGGATGGTTGTCCACCTTGTAATTCGATTCGCCAAACCCATCGAAGCGAATCTTCCACGTCATGGGGAAAGGCACGAATTCATCCCAGGTTGGCGTAAGGTACGTATCGGCCTCAGGTCTCAGGATGTCATCGGTGAAGATCTTTTTAGCTTCTTTGTCCTTCAGACGCTTCACTTGCTCCTTGATCCAGTCCACCCGCATGGGCGCCATGTAGTTGGCGTAACCCTCGAGGGTTGAATCGAGAAGAATCTTCTTGAGTCTTCCCTGTGCATCGTGGCCGCGACGGGGATTCTTCATTTGAGCCATGAACTTGATCATCGAGGTCAACGAGAGAGTGGCGAAGCGTCTTGGCGAGAAGACACCATACTTGTCGGCAATGCTGAGTTGGGAGGTCAAGAATTGGACCTCTGCCTCATCGCTATTGACCTCTGCTTCGGCAATGGCCTTTGACTGTGAAATCTTGTCAGTCCAGAGTTTAAGAAGGGCTGTCATTGGGATGCGCTTACAAGGTCGAGAATGACCGTCTCTCCCATCTTTACCTCGACCTTCTCTCCTTCCGTTGTCCATCCAAATTCGTACTTGTCCGTCGCGATGGCCTTGCGCACGATCGGCAGTCGAACCGTTGCTTGGGCCATGACTTGGATCATCTGTTCAAGCTCTTTATCGGCATTGCTTGAAGTGCCGAAAACAGATCTTTGAACCTCGATCCACTTTGGCTCCGATTGAATGGTAAGTGGTGGAGAATCAGCGGCCCTGTAAAGCTCCTCCATGTAGCCGTCCAATGTAGCCGTAAACTGGTGACAATTAGCGTCTGAAAGCCGAGTAAACACTTGGATCACTTACTGAAACGACCGCGTTGTAGGCAAAATCGAGACAAATGAGGAGGAGGATAGCAGCGGCCTTGCGTTGGTCCTTCTCATAGTCCAAGACCTGCTTCGCGACGAAGACTCCAAGGCCATGCATGGAATTGTTCTGCTTCTTGCCGAACAAGGCCCTTGTAATGTCCCATTGGTTGGCCTCCCAGATGGTCCCTTTCTGGGTCAAGTCGATCAACTTTTTCATAGAAGTTTTGAAAGCCAGGCGACGCTGCATCCACTTTGTTTCGTCCGCGTTGTACGTCAGGAAAACCTGGCAGTTCGTGATGTGCTGATAGATCTCGTTCTCGCTGTACGTGTCCTTCGCTTCGGTGGCAACTACGCGCAGCTTGTTCCCGAAGCCAAGGAAGTCAGCGACATATCGCGTGACTACGGGAATGGCAAAACTGTCGACAGGTCAGTCGGGCTCTGAGACTGCAGTCGAAGCAAGGGTTGCGAAACTTACTCTCTAGTGGCATCAATCTGGAATGTCGAATTCGTCATGGAAATCGACTCTCTCCTGACCATATACCTCATCAACTCGTCAAGATACTTCTTCAAATCCACCTCAACATCCTTCACGTAATCTTCTAGGATCTTGGGTGAGATTGTAGGCGGCTTCTGGTCTGGGTCCAAAACGGCTCTCACCACTGGTGGCAAGTTCGCCTCATAGTAATACGCAGGGTTCGTGAAGTTCTTGCTCTGTTTTCCCTGCAAGACGATGGAGATGTCGTCGTATTTGTCAAGATACCACGGCTTCTGGGGCTTCTGCACTTGGGCCACAACGATGTCGGTCTTTGGCTTCTTTGGCTTGTCTGATTGCTTCTCTGCTGTCTCCTTGAATTGATCGCCGTAGCCTTGAGCCTTTGCGTAAATCGCGTTTTGCTTCGCCGTGAAAAACGGGTGGAAGAATCGGATGGTGTCGGATGGGAACCATCCCGGGAAGGCACGTTGGATCAAGCGGTGGAAGACCGAGCTCTTGCAGATCTCATTGTTTGGTGTGACTTCCTTCATGCCCCATGAGGTCAGGGAATTGGTGTTCCAGTCAACGGTGTAGAAACGATCCGATCGGACGAGGGTGATGGCATCCGAGAAGATGGCAGACCAAAGCGCAGAGCTTGACTCGCTCGGGCCAGGGTCCAATCCCATGTATTCGTCTGATTCGCAGAAGATGCCAGGATACAACTCAATCTTGTCAGGATGCTCATAGAGATCTCGGAGCGCGTTCTGGATCTCCACGTTCTTTGTCACGCTTTCGAACGTCGCATGTCTGGGCAAGCCGAAGAAATCTCTGAAGTCGTTCAACGTACCGGTTTCCCATCTACGCGCTTGCAGGATACCCATGATCTCCACTGCCTTGAGACACTTGGGGACATTGCGAGGGCCAAAGTTGGAGATAGGATCGTCCATCGCGAAGGTGAGTGCATCTAGCATCTGGCGGTCGTCGAAAAGATTGGTGATGGAGTTTCGCGTGAAATGCTTAGACTTCTTGGGTTTCTCTTGAGCAGCACCATTCTTCTTGGGCGTTTCCGTGCCAGCAACACGATCCATGGATATTCCGCTGTCCGAACCATTCTCGCATGTTTCGCTGCGAGCATCAGAGTCCACGAGCGGTCTCTGGACAGAAACTCCATTGCTGGTTGTTGCACTGCTACCCTCACCATTCGCAGATGCTGGCTTGGGTGGATCTGGGATACCAAACGTCACTTCCCATGGCTCAGGCTCCCTTTTGCCTTTCTTCTTGTCTTCTTCGGCCTTTTGCTTAATTGCCGCCATCGCCTGGAGGAAAACTGGGAGCGGTGTATTGCTTGGGTCCTTGAACCCCAACACTTTCTGCATGAATTCCTCGGTGTACGCCTCGTCCTTGAGAGAGATGGCACAGTGAAAGCGGTACAGCAGATTGAATTCGACGGTGACCTGGTTGCCGATGCCGCGACTCGTCTTCTTCTGGTCAAAGTCGGCGCGAGGTTCAAGAGTGAAGTTGGTGTCGAACTGGTGGAAGCCCATCAATGCTCGCAAATAGTCATGGACGGAGATCTGGATGTACATGCCGCAAGTGATGAGGCGAGCGGTGTTGAAGAGGTCATCGTCTTGCTTGTTCCAAGCGGCCTCCCAGGCAGCCTCGAAATCCTTGCACTTGGTTTCAAAATCTTCAAGTTTCTGGGGACATTCATCCTTGAGCTTCAGCTTCTTTTCTTCGAGGAGAAGTTCAAGAGCTTTTGTCAACTTGATGAGCTTTTGGTTCAGCGCGGACTTGTTGAACTCAGCAATGCTATCAGGAGACTGCTGCCCCAGTTTATCTGCGGCCTCTCGTTCTGCTTTCTCTGCAGGGGTTTCTTGTGGCTGCCCTGGAGGGGCTTCCGGTGCTTCTCGAGGTCTTGCTGCTTGAGCATCTCTCCATACCTTCTCATACTCAGTGCACAGCTTGTGGACATTAGCATCAAGATCCTCCTTTTGGCCATATATATTGCGATCAGGGAGATGCTCCTTGATCAAAGAGACCAGCTTCGTCTTTTCGTACATTGCTGGAACCCTGAAACGGCCGTTCTCATTGATTCGAAGGAGTTGTCTTGCGGCATAGTTATGGTATCGATTATACATGACCAGCATGATGCAGACGCCGGGTGGCTGCCTTAATAATCGGTCTTCCGCAAATGTGTCTGGCTTTAGAAGACCGAGCTTGTACTTATCGTCCCGAATCTTGCGCTGCATCTCTGTGGTGTATCCATAGAGAGGAGACAAGTCGAGGTAGGACGAGCTGTCGGAGATATTCTTGTCGTTGTCATTCGTTCTGAAAATATCGTGGATGATGATGGTTGCATGATAGATGAGCATGGCAGAAAGTCCCGACTGGCTCTCCCGACCACCTTCCTCTCTTGCCATCAACTTGTCAAAGAGGTCGGAAGGGTCAGGGAGAGCGCCGAGCGGAGCTGTTTTTGACGGCACTGTTTTGGCGTATGGAGCACCTGCTTGACCAAGATGCGGATTGATGGCGCTGTTGAACTTGCCGTCCGCAGTTCGGTACTGGAAGGCATCGCCGAGGTAAGTCAACGGTGCTGCTCAAATTCAGATTAGCTCCAATGGCTGTTGATTAGACACGTAAACTGACGGTGCAACATCTTGTCATATTTGTCCTTCACTTGATCATCGATGAGCTTTTGCCGTTGGACGCTGTAATCGGAAAGACTGCCTGCAATTGTTGCAAGGCTTTGTCCCTACGCTCAGTGTCAGCAACAGTCTGTCGAGCACCATTCAGATAGCTTACGTCAAGTCCAGTGCCCTTGATGTATCCATCGGCGGTCCGCTTCAGCGCTGGCCAATTGCTGGGCTGAAGGACGGCCTTCACATCTTCCCACAAGCCAACCTTGGGAACAATTGGATTCTGTGTGGGCTGTTAGTAGCAAAACTCGAAAAACAAGTGTCTCTCACTTACCCCGATGAGGTTGTCTCCGTGGAACTTTGCGTATTTCTCGTCATTTTCTTTCTTGTTTCTGAGCTGCAAGGTGAGTTGCATCAGATCCTCATCTTGCTTGCTCATGGGCTCCTCTGCTGCATGACCATTCATGATGGCAGGGTTTCAGCTGGTCTCCAATGTTGATGAGGGATGGTGAGAGCACCAGCAACTTAGAGACAAAGGCGAAGCCTAACACTCAGTGTTGTTGTCTGATGAGTGAACTTAAAAAGAGAATACGTGAAGCACTGCGAAGTGACAGCTTGATTTCATCAGATTTCGGATGAGATGGTGTAGCATGGCGCCTTTTATTGCACCCCAAGTCGCGGTAATTGAGCAACGGTAGAAAGTGCAGCGGTTCGGAACAATGATAAGGCTGACCCTTAGCTTGCCTGCTCTGCCCTATCAGCGCCCATTCTCGGACATGATTGCCATCCCGCGAGGTCTGGAACGCCAAGACGCATGTGTTTAGCACGTTGTTGGTCCAATCCCCGTTGAAAGTTTGAGCTGGTGATGCTTGCATGCGGCGTGGCTGTCATCTCAGTCGTCACTAATTCGACATTTTGACATTGCCTGATCAGCCGCTCCTGAATTCATTCACTTAGGCTCGTCGATGAACCCTTGGATATCCCAAAAGGTCTGGAATGGCACCCTGTGGAGATCAAAACGGAAATGCTCAGACCATTCTAAGGCAAAGTTTGAAGCTGAATATGCATGCAGTGTGGCGGTCATCCCGGCCGTTAATAGCTCAGCCTTATCACATTCCTTATTCAGCCACTTCCAGATTCATCCACTCAGCTTATTATACAGACCGCTGCGGCTGACTGAACCCTTAGGTAACTTATCCTAAAGGTCTGCAATGCCACCCTGTGGAGATCAAAACGGAAATGCTCAGACCATTCTAAGGCAAAGTTTGAAGCTGAATATGCATGCAGCGTGGCAGTCATCCTGGCTGTTAATAGTTTCACATTCCTTGTTCAGCCACTCCCAAATTCATCCACTCAGCTCGTTACACGGCCCGCTGCAGCTGGCTGAATCCTAGCTGAAAATCGTATGGCCGATTCCGGGGTCATTGGAAATGCGCAGAGTTCTAATGGACGCTACACACGCGACCCTAGAACGGTGGTAGGGTCTCGGCCTGGCCAATATGCAGGGTCTTACCACAGTAGTCGGATGGAGGGGTCTACCTCGTAAATCCTTCTTCATGCCATAACACCTCTGATCATCACCGTCATCGCTATTCCCATCTCAAGCTACTGTTTGTCCTTCAACCCTTGACTGGCCGAGTCAATTCAAGCAGTTCTCGTCAGAGAAATCTTCTTTTTCTAACCTTGGGCTTTTCGGTTCTCACCTCACCAAATCCTTCTTCGCCCGTTTGTCACAATGTCTGGCTCCCTACCTGTCGGAGAATACGCAAAGGCACCTGCAAACGCGAGCAGGAGTCCTTGCCCCGTCGTCAACGCTCTTGCCAATCATGGCTATCTCGAACGGAACGGACGCAAAATCTACGTGAAAGATCTCAATGCCTCCATGGCACACGTCGGCATGAGCCCGCTCCTCGGCTCTGTCTTTGCCATACCGACCTATTTCGAGTATCACAACCCGGCCAAGGCATACATGAAGAAACCTGTCGGCACCTGGCAGAGAATCTGGTCTCTCATCAAGAACCCTTATTCTTTTTTCGACTACTTCGGCTGCTGGGATGCCAGCCAGATTAGCGATGGGAAAAAGTATCTCAATCTTGTGGACCTCGCTTCCCACGGCGCCATTGAGCACGACATCTCTCTGTCGCGTCGGGACATCGATCAAAAGCAGGGAAACAACGATCCCCAACAAGATTTGATTGAGGAGATGTTGGAGTACTCTTTTGACGGCGAGTCCCTCACTATCGACGATATTGGCAGGTTCATTAAAGCCCGTATCCAGCGGCAGCTCGTGGATAATCCAGAATTGGTCTATGGACCAGCCGAGCATCAAGTGAATTGCGGCCAAATTGCATTGATGATGGGTTGCTTTGGGGATGGAAAGACGATTCCCGTCAGTTACGTCAAGGCCATCTTCGAGGATGAGAGACTACCAATCAAGGAAGGTTGGAAGAAGAGGACCTGGTGGACCATGGGGCTTGTCGAGTTCTTTGGCGCTGTAAGAAATTTGGTCGCAGCAGTGGGCGTGCAATTTTAGCTCGCTGTAGTTTTCTTTTATCTTTCCTTTGTCCGTGGGAAGATTAAACCTGTCTTGTTGGATTAGCTGGCAATGTATTAATCTCAAGAATATGCTCATCTGTTCACTCTACAATATCTTGTCTAAGATGTTCAGGACGAACTCTCATGACGCGGTGTTTTTCTGGTGATGTACCACGTCATGATGAGTTGGGTAACAGCCCGCACGAGTTGGTCTGGAGAAAATCCCACAGAGAAACAACCTACATTCCATATGTGGAACGGTGGCAGGGACCCAAAGCCTAGAACCTCCAAAAGCAGTTGTATACTTCGTTCCGGAGAAGGGGCTTTGGGAGAAATTCCATGCATGTCCCTGTCGATACTTTCGGGATATCCAAACTCCAACTGCCGGGTGCAGCCAGCCACATGAATCACACTAACCCCGAAATGCCCGTCCAGCCAGCCACATGCGGCTCTAGGTGCTTGTGGGGTAAGCTGACAACGCCGGATGAAGCCATACAAATTCGTATTCTGAATGCTAGTGGATTAAGCTGAAATAAGGTTATCAGAGCCAATTGCAAACGGCTGATCGGCAAGAGGAACGTCGCTGGTATGTCCAGCTCGCTACGGATTGCGGACTTTCCTTTCTCTCTAACCCCGGCTTTGCTACCCCAGATAAAGGAATATGTAGGCTACTTCTACATTTTGTGGCTTTCATGGCGGATGCGCTGTCTTCGCTTGGCTTGCCTAGAACGAACGACTGTACGGAGTGGCTTGCAGCATGCTTTCGGATCACATAACAGCTGAAATTCCCCAAACAGAGAAGGCCTAGACTGCCGCTCGGAAACTCGGCTCTTCGCAGGTCAAGACCAAAAATTGATATATGACGGGGGGCAATTTCGCTTACAGTGCGATTCTATGCCGGCATCCAAAGCTGAAGATTCCGAGTTTTAAGGCTTCATCCGGCCGCGGCTGTTAAGTGCCCCTCCTTCTTCATACTTCTCCAAAGCGCTTTCGTTAGTCGACTCCAGTCAATTTATCTGTGTTGCCGTTTCCGGCTCTGATTGTCGACTGAAGGTTGCCCTGCTCTGCTCATCTCAAAAACGCTTTCAAAGACGTCAATTTGTTCAAGTCAATTCACTCTCGTTGCCCTTGCCCCATACCTTACAATCGCCATGTCTTCCATTCACGCCTACCTCCCTGCCCTTAAAGGCATAGCAATCGCCGGCAGTCTCATCAACGGCGGTACCATGACATCAGGCTACCGCCTGCTACCTGCAGTCTACCCAACAGTGCAAAAGTCGGCCAAAGATGCCGCAAAGCAGTGGGAGTACTTTTACTGGTCCATGTCCGCCACGGTGCCGTGGGTTGACTTGACCACCATCATCGTCATCGGCACCCTTGCCTACACCGAATACAAGGAGAATAGAGCTGGCCTGCCTTGGAAGATCTGGGCTACGGCGGCGGGAATTATGCCGATTGGCTGGGTGTGGGTGAGAATGGTGATGCTGGTGCCATCGAATCAGTTGCTGGCGATTGCCAATCCAACTCCTGGCGAGACGGAGCCCTTGACGAACAGCTCGCAGAAAACGCTGAACCTCTTACAGGAGTTCAATGCGCAGATGAGCTTGAGGATGATGTTCCCATGGGTCGTTGGTGGGCTTGCTCTGTGGGCTTCTTTGGGGTTTTAAAGCATTACTTGGTGGAGAGTCGGTCGGATCATTTCAGGGGAGGAGAGATGTGCGCCATTGATTTCTTGGTGTAAAACTTCAAACAACTGGGGGCTCTTCCGTCAATTACATCTCATTATCGATATGACATTTTTTTTGAGTGTTTCTCCGCAATTGCTGAGGATTACGGTACTCCGTGGCTGCCGTTGACAGGAGTCGTGTCCGTCAAAATGGAGTGTTACCGCCGACAGAAACGCTCCCGCTACGCACAGTAATAGCCAATATTCTATGCATGAACATAATTACACATCTTTTTACACATAGTCAATTTCCTACGAGCCTCGTAATTTTCTCATGTGGTATACTTTCCTCATTCCGCGTTTGTCCAGTAGATTATCCTTATAGGGTAGCGTAGTTCCCAAACGGCCAATTTCGCAACGTAGTCAGTTCATTGCAGACATACAAGAGATTTGAGATAAAGACATCCGTTTAGGTAAATTGGTTGAAAAAGTTCCACGTCTCACCGGGGCTGAACGTTGTTGTGCCGCTATAGCGTGAATCAGATTAAATCGGCGCATGGATTCTTCCGGCAGTTAACACAGGTCCATTTAGTCCATATTTTTAGCCATCTACCCATGTGCTTGTCCGAAGGATCACTGCCCGACTCTACGTTCACTAGGTCCTGGGGGAAAGGGACTGTTTTAGCAGGGATAATATATAAGACAAAGGAAGGAGAGGATCTGGTTCCGCCAAAGATTATTTTATTAGCTGGCGTTATAGATTGTCGGGTAGTTATTTCATTGTTCCATCATCGTACAATTCATACTAGTCTGTCCATCACTCCAATCGCAATTATTAATCGCTAAGGGTACTAGTTGTTGTCGACGAAGTCATTGTTGGCGCTGGAGTTGTCTTCCTTGTATATGGTGGCTGATTGATCGGTTTGTCGTGGCGAGATTGGCTACAGAGAGTATTGGTCTACGAGAGGGATAAGAGGTGAGTCGGAGTTGAGATGTTGTTGAGGTTCCTCGTTGATGGCTTAAGGAAGGTATGATGATGTTGCCGTTGTAATTAGCAGCTGTTGCTTGCGTGATTGGGGCCCCGAGGGTAGTGGTAGAGAAATGAGAAAAGGAAGCTGGAAAGAGCACGAAGGGCATAAATTTATATCTATTCCTTCAACGGTGATTGTCAGAACATCTTGGAAACCTACGTTTTGTAAGTTATCGCCCGACTGATGAGTAGCTTGAACAGTCCAGTCAAATAACCGGCATGGTCTCACAATTGAATAGTCCGCTGCAATACGACTGAACTGTTTACCGGGTTTCGAGATGATTAACCGCCAAGTGAACGGCTCGTATGGGTAGGTTGCTTTAGTCTGAGCGAATGCGGATATTTCGCCCCGTCAGCGAGAATTAATGTTCCATGTCCATTCTTTATTACATCGACATCCACGGCGCAGAGGGTTAGATAAATAGCACAGCACAGTTGATAGAGTTTCTTAAAAAGTCCAGTCGGTTTCGTTGAATCGCTTATGATTTCCCAGGTAAGGTCTTATCTATAGGGTTTCTAAGTTGAATAGCTGAATATAGTGTTGTAAGTGCTGGTAGTGTTGCGTGTTAGCCTGTTTTCAAAATTTGCCCGCTAGCAGTCGATGCGTTACGGCAGTGGTAAGCTAACAGTCTTTTCTGCGACCATAATTGAGATTGTCTTGTGTCTAAAGGGTGGCTAGCTATAGCTCCCATGTTGAAACTTTCGTCTAACTTTCAAGCTAGTTGACCTATTGTTGAGAATGAAACGGTTTGATCTGTAGTATGTGCTAGCCATTGTCCTTTAATTTCAATTTTCCTGCCTTGAAAAACTCTGTATATTAAGGCATGTACTGTAAGACAACCACCATACATTGGACATTGTAGTATACATGCTAATGACTGCACAAGAGCGAAGTACCTGGAGAATCACCTGACCCGATATGTTAAAGCGGAAATATTGACATGGCAAACAAAATAGCGCACCGGGGGCACAACGTGTCGTTATACCTTGATTCTTAGGTCCAAAATATCAATCACCGCTCAAACAGCGCCAATACAGTGGGCTTAAGCTCTCCGCTGTGTGAGCGAGCTAGACTACGGGTCTCGGGGACCGCCCTGTTGAGTAACCGTCTGACCAATAGGAGACGGTTGTTCCGCCCGACCTGCTATACCTAAATAGGCAATCAAGTAGCCAATAGCAGCCCACGTCTGTCCAGAGGTTCATAAGGGACATTCATGTTACAGCTTTCGAACTGGCTTAAATATTGATCTTCCCACACAGAAAGAATTTTCTTTACTCATCCTTTCTTACCCTTATTACTACTTGGCACTTTTTCTTTCCATACATTAGAGCTACTTCCGCAAGATGGAGCTACAGAACGATCCCCATACACCGCACGTTGAGAAGCCATTCCGGGACAACCAGCAGCCAGCTAGCAGCAATGATAACCAGTCTGACGACACCAAGGGCTTAGAGGAAGCCAAGTATCCATCGGGAGTCAGACTGACGTTCGTATTTATGGCCCTCTGTCTCCAGGTATTCTTGGTCGCCCTGGTTCGTACTCTCCACTGCTCCTAGACTGATAGCAGAACAGCTAACACACCATCTCGAAACAGGACCAAACGATAATAGCCACCGCAATCCCGACCATCACATCCCAGTTCCACAGCATCGAAGACATCGGCTGGTACGGCAGCGCATACCTCCTCACGACCTGCAGCTTCCAGCTCTTGTTCGGCAAGCTTTACACACTGCTACCGCTAAAGTGGACATTCGTCGGCGCCGTGTTGATCTTTGAGACGGGCTCGGGCATTTGCGGTGCCAGTCCCAACTCGGTCACTCTCATCGTCGGGAGAGCTATTGCTGGGATCGGAGGTGCCGGCATCTTCTCCGGTGCGCTGATCATCATCGCCAAGTCGGTTCCTCTGGCCAAGAGGCCGGCTTTCACGGGCATTGTAGGCGCTGTGTGGGGTATTGCGAGCGTGGTTGGGCCTTTGCTGGGAGGGGCATTCACCAGTCACGTTTCTTGGCGTTGGTGCTTCTACAGTAAGTGATCTTGCTCTTGAATGGTGTATGCTCTTCCTGACGTGACTCCAGTCAACCTACCCATTGGTGCGGTAGCTATCCCATTCATCATCTTTTTCCTTTCCGTCCCTCGAACTGCAACCTTGAAGCAAGAGGGCTGGGCACGTGTGGTACAGCAATTTGACCCCGTCGGAACCATTCTCTTCATTGCAGCCATCATCTGTCTCTTGCTCTCCCTTCAGTGGGGAGGCAGCCAGTACCCTTGGAGCGATGGTCGCGAGATAGCGCTGCTGACGGTATTTGGAGTTCTGATCATTGCCTGGGGTATATCACAATGGAAAGGGGGCGAGGATGCCACGATGCCGCTTCGCATTGTTCGCCAGCGCACCGTGGCCTTTTCCACCTTCTACATCTTCTTCGGAAGTGCATCGTTCGTGCTGCTCATATACTATCTACCCGTTTGGTCAGTTACACCGAGTCTGCCGATATATTTCTGTAAAAGACTAACGCTGCATAGGTTCCAGGCAATAAAGGGCGACTCTGCAGCTCAGTCAGGCATTCACAACCTTCCCACAGTTCTCAGTGTTGGTACGTCCTGTTTCATAAGAATCTATCCAATACCTTTCGCCAAGAGCAGGGGATGTTGACTGTGATTTCTAGTGGTTTTTGCAATTGCAGGTGGTCTAGGTGTTACTGCTGTGGGATACTACACACCATTCATGATTGCAGGCTCAACCATCATGGCAGTCGGTGCGGGTTTGCTTCTCTTGTTCAAAAGAGACATGCCTATGTTGATGTGGTAACCACCACTAACTGAACGTATGTGGAGCATGACTAATACTTCTTCAAGGCTTGGTTTCCAGATCATCTTCGGCGCAGGCGCAGGCATCGGACTTGAACTGCCCAACATAGCAGTTCAGACAGTCTTGCCTGAACGGGACGTCTCCATCGGCACCTCTCTGGTCGTCTTTGCCCGCTCCCTGGGCGGCGCCATCTTCGTCGCCGGGGGTCAGAACGTCTTCAGCAACCAGATCATCTCCGGCATGAGCGCCAAGATCCCTGAGCTGGACGCCTCTGTCGTGCTTCGGTCTGGTGCCACTGACCTCCAGGAAACGATTCGGAACGCGGTCCCAGGCCAAGAAGATATTGTTGCGAGGGTATTGAATGTGTATAACGATGCTATAGTTCGGACTTTTGTTGTCGCCTTGGCTTTGGCTTGCATTTCGATCGTCGGCGCGGTGGGCGTTGAGTGGCGAAGCGTTAAACACACAAAGGAAGACAACAAGCCAGAGGATCTCGTTCGGGGATGATGAGAAGTATTTGATGGTGGTCTTGCTATGGAATGGAGAGTAGTGGGCGGCATGGGGTCTAGCAGTAGGCGGCTGTGTCGTTGATGAAGGACGTTTCTTGTAGATGGATCGAAGCAAGTCTCGAGTTAATTAAAATTAAACCCATACTTTACCCTAGAAAATACACTTCGTATGATGACTACTTCAGCATCTCTACATTGAAAAAATCCTCCCAAAACCACTCATCATTGCGTCCGTTTTCACAGTGCAGATCATAAGGTGCTATTGTGGATGGAACAGTCTGCTCCAGCCGCCCATCACGAAAATCTGACTGCCCTGAGCAAGCTGGCTTAGCTCCGAGTGCCCTTGATCGTGTCGTAAGCCCCGTCGCTTCCTGCAAAACAGACCCTAGGTTTTCCTTGCCGCTCCTAGTCCCCAAGTCTCCCAACGCCTCGTTTTGCACTACCGGAGGCACTGTATCGTTCTCGTGCATGTCGAGCCACTGCTTCAACTGGTCTATTACCAAAAAGGCCCTACTTAGAGCGCTTCGCTTGTCTGTCTCGAGGAGGCGATGAGAAATAACGGCAAGCTTCGTGAGGTACTCTGCCACGCGTAACTCATCGGTGTGAATAAAGTTGCCAACGACTACCGCATTCGCCTTGTGCATCTTCAACAGAAGTACAATTGCGTATATGACACGGCCGCCGTAAACGTGTGGCGACAAAGCAAGCATATCGAAATATGATATCCCAAGAAAGGCATCGAGCAGCCCGTGTGCTGATACGAGGACTCTGCGAAGCATAGACACATGGTATTTGCTGGGATGCGCCATGTCAATGAAGTTGCAAGATTTCAAAGACTTTGCCGTGAATGGTGCTTCGAACTCATCGATATTATGGTTGACATGCAAGATAAGTTCATACGCGTACAAAGAGCCGGCATATCTGCCGAAGTCAATTAGGGCTAATGTTATTGCGTGTTAGCCATCTGTTAGGAGATTGTATGCTGCGCCAAGATATACTCACATTTCTGCAGCGGCTCAAATTGATTGATCGGCCAGACGTCAATTCGTGACTGGTAGTCCTCAATCATTCTTCTGGTTCTCAGGTCACTCGAGCATGCTTGCGCGGCACGGTCGCCCAAGGAAAGGTCTTGGGCTATGGCATGGCACAGTTGCTCTGTTCTGACAAGGTCGCAAAAGAACACATCCGTGGAAGACGCTTCAGCTCGTTGGAGCTTGGTTATGTATTCGTCCATCTTCGCGGTCCAGCTGATCAAGCTCGGCCGCCTAAGAATCAGCGAGAGACTAGAAATAGGTCAGTCGCCGCGTGTTTGTGCCAATGTGGAATTTGAGTACCTTGCAAATAGAAGAAAGCAACCCAGCCAGGCTCGCTGTGCCTCCGCTTGGTGCCAAATGTCATGGCCGACACTTCCCAGCTCTGACAGTTCGATCTTGTCCAACCCAAGATCTGTAGCCATGGTGATGGTGATATTGGCCAACTGGTTCAAGTTCATCTGGGTGTAGTCATCCGGTGCCCTGTACCATTGCGAGGCGACCTGAAGAGCTTGAACCAGTTCGATTGACTTCTCGCCCTGGACCACCGCACTGCTCACCAGACACCTCATTGTCTCGGCTGACAACTCTCGCTGCAAAGCGACGGTGCAGTATCCAGCCGAGGCGACACTGAGTATTGATAGGAACAGCAACGGCTTGGTTTCTCGTACATGCGTGGCTGTTGTGCCCGACGGAAACACAATTATTGGACACTTTGGAGAGAACATACTGATGAAGTGATAGAAGACATGTTCTGCAACGTTTCGATCAATGAGGGAGTCGATCTTAACGTCGAGCTGCTTTTGCCGCGTGGTGTGTATTGGCAGTGAGACTACTGTGATTAACGTAGCTGGCGAAAATACATGAAGCTCATAAACTTACATGGCTGGTTTGCTTGACCCCAAAAAGCTGTTGATGGCTCCGTCTCGGCTGTGGAAATCGGGCCCTTATCGTCTTCTTTGTCATGACTTCCGAAGCGCTTCAGTTGTGCAGGGGGTTGGGCATGAAGTTGCAAATTTAGGGACTGCTCGACAGCAGTTTGTTGCCGGGGAGGATCAAAAACACAGAGCTTGGTCAGTCGCAGGCACCGACGACACTGCTGTATGGGCCCTGAGGTTGCTGCATCACAGCGAGACTTGGACGTTCTGCACTCGAGACATGATGTGTTACGCCTGGACTTGGCTATCTTCCTGTGTTCTTCGAGTTAGATGCGCCCTAAAATGCTGAGTGATTATAGTCAACAGTCACCAACCTTCTGCCACCACGAACTCCTGTGTCAGTTACGATAACAGTCGGGTTCACCTCGCTTATCTGCCCGAGGCTACCTTTGGTACCGGGATCGGGGCGTATCCCGTGATACTTGTCGCACGGCGGATCTGGTACCGGACATTGTACCGGTGACGAGTTCGATGACGTTCTAGACACAGCTGCCGCTATTGGGACTAGGGCAGAGCGTTCTGAGGCATTTTCAAACTTGAACTTGAGAAAAGACATGGCTGCCTCGCGAGAAACAGAGTCTGCGGCGGGTAGAGAAGGCACTGTACTACTATTGAAAGCGGTGATCTTATTAGATTGGAGGCAATTTGGTTTGGACTGGAGTGGATAGAAAATGGCTGGATTGAATTTTATATGCCCTAGAGTTTGGGTTGTACTGGTAATAAGCTCCTAGAGCTGTAATAGTCTAGCTCGATGTGGCAAAGTCTAAGCTTAATTTGGTAGTTGTAATACAGCCTTCCATGTGACATGTCACAGCCCAAGTTAAGACCAGGCGGTCACAACCGGCAGAACTATAACATACCCACTTTTTCTATTTCCAATTAGCCTGGCCCACTATGCAGCCCGGTCCAATCTCAGTACTCTACTAATAACTCTTATCAATAAGACTACAAGTCTCATCAATGAGCTTCACAACAACACCACTGAGACCAAGCACCTACTATAGTATATAACCACATTCATTTAGCACATTAGATAAGAGCCTTAAGCTCCTTAGCTATTAATAAC
>JABSTB010001087.1:0-20557 GCA_013756995.1 Neonectria neomacrospora | reverse complement strand
GCGGTGGGCAGCGAGTGGGCAGCGAGCAGACAGCGGACAGCGGACAGCGGGCAGCGCAGTGGGAGCGTGGGCAGTCACTCGCAGCAGCTCCGAGTGTGGGCGGGCGGGCGTGTGGGTGTGAGCAAAAAAAAGGAAGAAAAAAAGAGGAACCTCCACTCAGGTACCTTAGTCTTGCCTTCCCAGGCCGACTCCCTCTGGGACGGGTGCGGGCCAGCCCAGCAGGTACTTTCCCCGCTGGTACTTGTGTCGCAGCATGGTGAGCGTACCACCAGTCCACAACCCAGCGCCTGGGCTGGGCCTTCACGCCTCCCTCCAACCCGCTCCATCTTGCGGGGACACCCAGCGCCGCACAACACCAGGCCAGACACTACGCCCGGGCAGCCTGCGGCAGTGGTGCAGTGCGTGGGAGCGCGTGGGTTGGGTGGTGTAGCGTCGCGGTGCAGCTCAGGGCGGTAAGCCTCCACTTCGGGGGCTTTGTTCCCCTAGGCCTCCCCCCCCTGGACCCGCTGCTGGCTGGTGGCCACTGGGGACTTGGACGGTTGGACCACAGGTCGGCGCCCACGTACGCCCGGCGCAAAGCAGCTAGCAGCTGGGGAGTTCTTCGCTAGCACTTGACTGGACCAGGCCAGACCAGACCAGACTGCCAGGCCTCACTCTATGCGTACCTGCAGAACAGTAGGATCCAACCGGTCCAGGATCGGGGGTAGCGAGCTGCAGTCGGCTACGTCCTTGCTTCGAGGTAGACGCCTCCAGTGGAAGCCCATTGGATCCCTTGACTTGACGACCTGCAAAGCCTGGCTGCAAATCCTCACGCTGTGGTGCTGACGGCGTCCGGTTCGGCGAATCGACGGCTCCAATGCCCATGAAGCCAAACACACCTCGATGTCTCACAAGACCACTAGGCCTTTGTCGCTTGTATCCTCTCCTATCCTCTCCAGCCTATCCTCACAACTGGATCCTCCCCTATCCTGTTCCTTCCGTCCAGGTGCATTGCACACGCCCGGTGGCATCCCCCCAAGGAGCGCAGACCCCGTGGCTCTTGGCCCCGTAGGCCCGTAGCCGACCGGCGCCGGCACGGGCCAGTCAGAGGCCATTGGCGGACCATTGTGCACTGGACGAGCCAGTGACGAGGGGCCATTGAGCGGCCCCCACCAACTTCCCATTGGACGCTCTCACTAACACCCACACCACCATTCTGCCCGTCCGTTTACGAATGTCACCAAGTACTTCGTACGAATGCACCAGTTCACAACCACAACTGATAGTGCTGTACACGGTTGTGTACTGTGTTCCTTGCCAGCCTTGATTTTGTTCAAACCTCAAATCAATATCCATGTATCCATCCCATCTCATCCTTCCATCCATGATCCATCCTACATCACATCCATGTACCCGTCCAGTCCCCGATCCACTGCCGCGCCTGAGAAGACCCTCACAAACACCCTAGCCTTCTTCTAGACATGCCGCCTTGGGAGCGCAGCAGGATTCCTTCACACCCGGCTTCGGCGGTTAAAGGCCGCATATACTAATGGACTGACAATCCAAGTACTGACTGTCACCACCAGCAGGGAGTTCAGACGTCACGTCGTGCGAATCGCCGCCCACCATCCCGGAATAGCATGAACACGCCAGGCCGTGCCATTTGCTCTGTACCCCAGCGGTCCCTATGCTCTTGTTCATCATGGAATGTCCCGTGGCCAAGGTCGCTTCTGGTGTCCCGTGTCAATTGTCAAGCGTCGTATGTCGCCGTCTCTCGGGGCTCATCGCCTTCACGCTTCACCTGAATCTCAAGGCAGTGGAGGAAACACTTGACACCAGCAACAGCAACAGCAAAACATCACACGCGCTCTGATGCTCTCTCTCACACTAAAACGCCTGGGTCAGCGTTCCACAAGTCCCCCCATTGTGGACCTTTTTTTCTCCCCCGTGCATCAATCGGCCAGGGACTAGCCGGTACGAGAGTCACCTTGTGCCACCCGAGGCACGACTTACAAGGGGGGCGGATGCGGACGGGCAAAGTCACCAGTGAAAGAGTACTAGGCCGGCTCCTCAGCTTCTCCCAAACTCCAGTCCTCCGTCTCCAGACTCGAACACTGCAACACTCCAAACGTTGGGCCAGGATGTTTGTCATGCAAGTCTTTCCTGTCTCGGCAGGGGGGCCTTGCTGATCCCCAAGGCTCAAGGTCACGGCGAGAAGTCTCGGAACAGGGGTCTCCCAAACCCGCGCTACTGCAAGGTACGCGCGATGGCTACAGTGCGCCCAGTCCCGCTCTGCACCGGCCCCGCGGCCCCCAAACCGGTGCGCCCCCAAGACCCCTTAGGGGACTTATCCCCCATTGGCCCCCTGTAGACCTCCCAAGCCACCTCAGCCCGAGGCGGGCAAGCCCCGCGAGCGTACCGTGTCGTGACCGGTGATCCCACTGTATCAGGCAGCCCATCCCGTCCATGCTTTCCCTGGTGCACGCCACGCACGTCTCCAGGCACCAGACCAGACCCGACACACTTCACTTCATCTTCTCATTGTCCTAACCAACCTCCATTATCCGGAGGCATCCATCGGATCGGATCTGGCCTCGTTCTGAGCTGTCAGGCTTGCATGCCGCTCCCGAGACCAACCAGCGCCCACTATTAATCGTGTTCAATGGCCCGCCAATCAAGCCCCGAAACGGAAGACAGATGCCCTCCTTCTGTTTTCCAAAGCTTTTGCGAAGCCTTCCGTAGTCGAAAGATGGTCGAAAGATGGTCGAAAGGGGGCAGCCACGACCACCAAACAATAGTCGATGGTGCGAGGCCACACCCGCCCAACACCTCGGTCTCGTACTCCGTGCTCTGTACTCTGCCGTGCGCCCGCTCGAGCCGCAGGTCAGATGGAGGGTGGGTGACGGTGGCAAAGGCTACACTGCAAGAGTCAAGGATGTGCGAGAAGGGCTGCTGATCTAGCTGCTCAAACACATCCAGCGACCAAGAGATGGGTTCGGCCGCCTTTTGACGAAGACCGTCTCCCCGCGTTTGTTTCTACTTCGCCTCGTCGGATTTCCCACCCCGCCTTGCCGCCGAGAACTTCCCCAAGACACTGGGGGGTGACAAATAGGCCGAAACGCGGAGGGATACGATAAGACAAGAAGACACCGTTCGTTCATCCCGCCACTTTCTGAAAACGGCAGCAAAAATTGGCCAAGTTCATGAGAGCGTTACGGTGCTCCTGGTGAATGACCCTGCTCCGTCAGGAAGCACGGAGACCCCATGCAGTCGGGTGGCTGACACGGGTAGCATCATCCAAGTAGAAAATCTCACACGGTTTTGACAGGGGCGAGGCACGCAGGGGCACCAGCCGGTGTTGGGAGCATCAATACCCCGGGTGGCAGCAAACGTATTGCATGTCATCCATGGCACAGGCAGTAACTTACCGTACACCAATCCTACCCACTCTAGACGTCAACCAGAACCCTCTGTCGCCGCCTCCCTGGTTCAGTTCAGTTCAGCACACGACCCTTGTCAACTGCAGCGAGTCTGGCTCCGTGACTGCCCTCCGAGAAATCTGTGGTTCTTGTTGTTTGACAGGGTACGTATCTAGTACCGATCAAGCAAAGGACGGCCTCTTCCGTCTACGAGAAGGGTATCTGTTGTGCCCTAGGCGATGCCGGGCGGGTGACGGCCGGACGTCAATGGGGCCGGCGATGGAAAAGGGGTGCCAAGACCTCCAGACGGCTAGCGATTAGCGGCCTGTGGCGAAAGCCTCCAACTACCGTTAGCTGTGGCTTCCACTCGCAAGTCCCAACTGTTCAACTCCGGGATCACTCGCACGGGGTGCTGTGCTCTCTCGCCCGATAGTCTCGATGGATCGGCTCCCGCCAGATCCCAACGGACGCTGCTCTCAGAATCATGCCATGTCTTGTTGGCGATCCCCCCGACTGACCTGGGCGCCCAACGACGGCTGTGCGAGGTGTGCTCCAGGGCCCTGTTCCTGCAGTAGTCTCCCGCCCCATCGTCATGCAGCGGGTCAGCCTTGACGGCCGAGGCGTACAGTGTGCCCTACTTCACGCGTCATTCCTTTCACCGTTCAGGCGTCTTGTTAAGATCCAGCTGTGATCGGCAAGTCTACGAATACGGTACTAGCCCACGATATTGGTCAAATCATTTCTAAGCGTCCCGGCATTAAAGACGGACTCTCATGGCTTGGCCTTCATCAATCCCTCATGCGCTTGCCTGGCTCTTCAAGTATGTGTGTAGTGCGTATCGAGGCGGAAGGGGTGTGCTCTCAACTCTACGACAGCTTCGACGCCCGTCACGCATGACCAATGCCTACCTTTGCGGGTTAGTCTAGGTCAATGGCAGACCTCGACCACCCCATCGGAGCCTAGTTGCGGGCCGGCGTTGTCGGCGAACAGGCAGGTGAATGCACACCCATCACCATATCTGCTTAGGCAGGTCACCACTCGAATACCACCACGAGGCACCTCGCAGCCTGACGGCAACCACCAGCGTCCCTTACTGCTGGCCACCACAACTGTCAGACTGATACTCGCCCTTCGTTGACTTACCAAAGTTCATGATGGACCCAGACCCATCCGTCAACAAAGATAATATTCTCATTGGCCGTAAGCTTCAACACAGTGTGGCAGCCAAGTGAATCCTCCCTCCACCAAGCCACCGCGGAAAGCCTGAACACCATTACCCCTGACCTAGATCCTGGTTCCTCACAAACTCACGTCTTGTACCTTGCAGGATCAACAGCTTGGGCAGCCAACCAACGCTCATCAAGTCTCCGCCCAGCAAGCACATGCCATTGGGCCCGGGGTGTGTGACGGTTTTACCTCGCCCGAAGCAGCTTAGGTAGCGATCGCCCGTCCGCTACCAGGTCGCGATTTTGTACTCGTCCGTCCACCTCCTTGGGCATAAAGTTGGGGCATTTTTGTACGCCACACAGAGGCCAGTTCCATGGGCCCGTGAGAAAACCATGCCGTAGCTTGGCTTCCCTTGACTCAGCTCTCTTTCGCCTTGCATGGGTGGATGCTGGTGGGTGACACGGAATGGATCGGAGGCGTGAGGCTCCCCCCTTTTTACTCACAGCTTCTCAGACCGGAATTCAGTGAAACATGTCGTCAGGATGGTGTCAGTCAACTGCATTCGCTGCCCGCGGATGTGAGATGGCGTTTGACCGAGTACAAGCGGTTCGGATAGCGATGGTATGCTCTTGCACGGATAGGCTTCCGACAAACGGTACGAAGTACATCCCGTCTGCCTTCAATGACCGGTACCACAGGAGGACGGGGATGTGACTCAATGCAAACCCAAGGTCCAAGCCGGGTTGAGAGAACGGTCACCAGCATTCATCCTGCAGATCAATTTTGGCCAAATCCAGGAAGCCCGTCGCCTCACAGGCTCACAGGCTCACACTCGGCTCGCTCACACATATCTGCAGTCATCCGGTGCTCCGGGGTGCACAACAACACCCGCCGGTCTGCATGACTGGTCGACGATCCGTCCAATGGCGGTAAACTTGGTGTGGACGAGCATCCACCCGCGGGGCTGCAGCGCGTCGAGCGCGTCTCTTGACCAGTCGAAGGTTGACAACTTCGGCAGAATACGACATGCACCGCTCAGGAGCCCACTGCCCGTCATCCTTCGCAACGACAACGACGAAGTACGCAGGCCAAACCAGTCAGTCTGAGCCCTGACGGCCTGGAAGCATGACTAGCACTGGCCACTGGCACGCCGAGCTCGGCGGATACCTTCCACATGGCACGGCTGACCTCGACCAGTGGATTCACGACATCATTGCCCCAAGCGTCCGACCGATACGTACGAAGTTCCCAGAGAACAGAGACCCAGACAGCCAGACCCAAAGAGGCAGAGTCCCAGCTTTCAGACACAACCCGGGCATCTTCCCAGGCGGGCGCGCTGAAACGTGAGTCGCTCCCCTGTTCGGTTCAATGCACGGACGGGTCACGGGCAGTCAAGGGCCTGCAACACTGCAACCTGGCAACTTGTGGGAACACAGACTTCCTGGGATTGGAAGGTCGCCTTCTATTGTTCCCAAATCTGGTCAAAAGGCGGACCCTGGCTTGCTTCTGCAGCTGCTCCATTCCAGCCTCGGACGGTATCTCAATCCAGTTGAACACTTGAACCCACATCGGTTCTCGCCCGCAACACCTAGCCCCGGCCAAGGTTGCAAAACAAATATCTATATCGCGGCCATGTCGATACTCGACTCGTTTAGCATTCACCCCTTACGTGAAGTGGGCTGGTGGCACGCTGCCCCCGGACCCCGAATCGACGCTAGTATTTGGTCTCGGTATTGTTGTCCACTGCTGAATCACCAGCAAAACCCTGGGGCGGCACAGATGTTATGCGATCCCGACTCTAAATCGCTGCATCTCTCGTTTCCAGAGGTGTTTCCCGACAGTAAATGTGTAATGGTTAGTATGAGTCCAACATGTGTCCAGCGGTCAGTCCGACTGGGGCGGTACGCCCAAGCGATAGGACCGCTTACCACTGTTCTCGTTCAACCAACGACCCATCTTGTCTCACGGAGCGCAGAGGGCCATGTAGTTCAGGCAACGACATGGCGAAGCATATGTGTGTAACTTTGGTGCATTTGGCGTACCACATACTCTAACAGTCGGCCTGGCAAAAATACTACTAATATTTATACTAACTAATACTAAACGATTTAGTATTGGTTTCTAACCCTGCTAACACTATCTGAAGCTGTTTTCAGATATCATCCATGGTTGGTCCCTGATAGTTTCTCGATGCGTAACCAAGCCAATTGGCCACGCCAAAGACGAACATTATGCCAATGACGGCGCAGGCGTAGTCTGCATGGCGATTTAGTAATAAGGACGGCAAGGTGGAGGAACGCATACTCACTCATGTTGCTCGAGGTAACAGGCAGTACCGTTGGGAGACTGTAGAAGATCAGAGCAACGACGGCAAACACAATAGTAAGGACGTTGGCCACCCATCCAAACGGCCCCAGCCTAAACGGCCGATTCTTTGGCAGGAACCGGACCGACCTCTTCCTCCAGAGTAGGAGGGCAGCAGGGAAGGCAAAGCTGATTTGCAGCAAGATCAAGCCGGTTGCAACCATGGCGTTGAAGGCCGAGGTCGAGCCCAGGTATACGAAGCCGATAACGGCAACCACAACGCCGTTTGCCAAAAGAGCATAGATGGGGACTCCGTACTTCTCGCTCACGGTTGCCAGCTTGGGTGAGAAAATGATGGCGTTGTCTCGGGCGAAAGCATACGTCAAGCGGGAGGCCGTCTGATGGCATCCGATGATGGCGAAGCAGCCGCAAACGACGAGGATAGAGGTAAAGGTCACGGCGGCACCCTTTGACCTAGTTGCCTGGTACCAGATCTCGAGAATTGGGATTCTTGGTTGTATCTGTTAGCTGTGACCGAGGTACGATGATAAGCGAGTTGCCTTACGGTGCAGCCATAACTGCATCGAAATCGGTGGTGCAGTATGTCATGGCAATGGCAAAGGCGAAGCCAGTGATGAATCCCACCACAATGGTTGACATGAGGGCCTTTGGAACTGTTCTGGCGGCATCGGTGCATTCCTCTGCAAGGTGGACGGCGCCGTCCAAGCCAGAGTATATGAAGTTAGGGTTTGACAATCCAATGAGGAAGACAACTCCGTCTGCCTTCCAGCCAGTAGGGTTGACGAAGTTGCCCCAAACAAAGGAATCATCTTGTTTCGATTGGCTTCGAGCGAGGCACGTGATGAGGATAACGAAGAAGCTGACAAGGGAGATGACAACTGGAAGTGGTCAGTTGTCGTGTCTTGTCCAAGGGGTATGGAAAGACTCACATCCAACATCGTGTATCCACACGGTCTTCTTGATCAAGAACATGTTGTACAAGACGAAAATGACGTTCATGAGTTGGAAGATGAGGAAGACATGCCATGATTCTATGGCATAGTTGGGGTGTAGAAAGGTGGCGAGTCCGGTAACCAACTGCCCGGTGGTGACAACGAAACCAGCTGCTGTGGCGATCCATCCAAGTAGGTTGATAACACCACAGATGTAACTCTTTTCTTAGTATTAGCTAACAACCCAATTAGAACGGATAGGTCGTCTCACTATGCCGCGACTCCATTTCTTGGGCGCGAGAATGCCGGTCCAGTGATATTGCCCTCCGGCTGTAGGGTAGACACTCGCGATCTCAGCCATGGTGGCAGCCGCGCTGCCGTTGAGCACGACGACGAGAAGAAGGCCGTAGAGCAGCGTCACGGACCCGCCGGACGCTATGGACAGGCTCATGGTGGCCGCAATGGCGGCCCAGCTGTTGCACACGTTCCATCCGACGGCGATGATGTTGATCAGGCTGAGGTCGCGCCTCGTGTGCGAGTTGATGCCCAGGCGGGAGAGCTCCAGGTCCTCTTCGACTTTTCCGGACTTGATAGAACCGTCTATATACAGGTGAACGCGGGTCAGTCTTGTGCACGATTGAGAAAACGGGGTTGAGTAGAGAAGTGGGACGAACTGCTCTCGAGCTGCGGGCCGTCAACTTCGGCTGGCTTCGTCTCGGGTGAGAAACCATTCTTCATGATGCGGTCGGATGCAGTTGTGGATGTTTGAGTATTGGAATTGCAGCTGATCAAACAATTGACGAGTGTCCCAGACGCAGGTATATCTATCCCGATGGACCCGATGTTCTATTTAACAGAAATCGCCCATTATCTTTGTCTATCTCTGCCTCCTGGATATCAAGTGCCGCTTCACCGGGCCTTCTGATAACGAACCCTCTTGCATGTTAAAGCACCGACCGAAGATTTGATACCAAGGAGCCCAGGCTGGAAATGGAAACGGAAACGAGAAAAAAAGACGTTATGCTAAGAGCCGTTCTGGCGTTGAGACAACGGAACCCCGTGGGGTGGAGGCGAAGTTCATATAGCGGCGCTGATAAGCGCGGCCTGGCCTGGACGGACAATGTCCTGGTTGGTGGCGCGAGACGACCGATATCCCAACCCGGTAACCAAAGTGAGAAAAACGGCGAGATAAGAGATGAGATGGTGACAGTGCGCGATCAAAGGGGGGCGATAAGGATCCGGCACACAAGCGAATCGATCTAAGCTTTGCCTTAATGGGGTAGCTCTGGGGCGAGTGATATGGGGGAGATGAGTGGAGGCTAGTTGGTATTCCCAAAGGGGAAACTATAGTGAGAATTCGGAAGCGCCCGAGTTGCGGTTGTTGAGTCGAGATGCAGAGAGACTTGGAGAAACGAGGAGTCATTCTGACGGCGATGGAGGGTTATAAAGAGGCCAGGCGAGCTGCGTTGTTGGACAGTCAGACCATTTCTCAACATCTCTCTTCTCTTTGGTTGTAGCCATTGTTCAACTTATAGTATTTGCCTGCGCTTCAACATGGTCTTCGCGGCGCACCTCACCAGCGAGGGTCACCAATGGACTCCCCAATCCGGCCTCTCAAGCGGCATTCCCTCCATCGGGGTCATAAAGCCTGCCGCAAACCGGCCCTCCGACAAGGTCCACGAGGTCCTGGTCATCGGCGCCGGCTACACGGGCCTCACAGCCCTGCGAGACCTGGCGGTGGCGGGCCACGACGTCATCCTAGTCGAGGGCCGCGACCGCATTGGTGGACGCACTTGGTCGTCCAACATCGACGGCTACGCCTACGAGATGGGCGGCACTTGGGTCCATTGGAATCAGCCGTTTGTCTGGCGCGAGCTGGCCCGCTATGGCATGAGCAAAGACCTCGAGATCTCCCCCGTGACGGGCCGGGGGCTTGATAAGGCGACGTTTGTGAGGCCAGAGGGCACCGTACACATGAGCAGGGAGGAAGAGGTTAGTCTTGAGACCCAGCTGATACTTGCCGTGGCATCACGCATCCGTAACATCCCTCTTGGCTGACCATCCCGCTCCATCGATAGTTCAACACGCTCAATACAGCAGTCCGCAAGTTCGTCAACGTCGACGGCAAACACGGCCGTGGCCTCATCCCGTTCCCGCACAACCCGCTCTTCAACCCAGATGTGGTGCACTACGACACCATGTCCTTCGCGGACCGCTTCGCGCAGATCGCCGACGACGTGACGCCGCTACAGCTGCAGCTGCTCCAGACGTTCCTGTCCGTGACGTCGGGCGGCACCATGGAGAACTCGGGCTTCTTCGAGTTCCTACGCTGGTGGGCTCTCAACAACTACGACCTGCAGGAGCTCAGCGAGCTGTGCCTCACCTTCAAGCTGCGCGACGGCCAGTCCGCCCTGGCCCGTCGCATCTTCGACGACGCCGTGGCCACGGGCAACTTGACGTATCGCTTCGGCGCCCCCGTGGCGTCGGTGACGGACGTCGGCTCTCACGTCGAGGTCAAGACCCGCGGGGGGGATATCTTCAGGGCCAAGCGCGTCATCGCCACGGTGCCGCTCAACGTCCTCAACAACATCACCTGGTCTCCGCCGCTGCTCGCCGGGAAGAGCGAGGCGGCAAGCCAGGGCCACGTCAACCACTGCACGAAGGTGCACGCGGAGGTAGCAAACCCAGCCTTGCGATCCTTCACGGGCTACGTGTGGGAGGGCCCTCTCAGCTGGACCTTTGGCGACGGCACGACGCCGGCGGGGAACACGCACCTGGTGGCCTTCGGGCCGTCATACGAGGGGATCCAGCTGAAGCTCGCGGCGGAAGGGGCACGGGGCGCGCTGGAGGCGTACAAGGCGTTCGCGCCGTCCGAGTTCGGCGACATCCGGCGGCTCGTCTTCCACGACTGGAACGAGGACGAGTTCGCCATGGGCACGTGGGAGTTCCTGGCGCCCAAGATGTCGACGACGTACCTGGACGTGCTGCGCAAGCGCCAGGGCAACGTGCTGTTTGCGAGCGCCGACTGGGCCGACGGCTGGAGGGGGTTCATTGACGGGGGGATTGAGGATGGAGCCAAGGCGGCCATGGAGCTGGCGCTCGAGTTCCGGGCCGCCAAGGGGGGTGAGAAGACGCCGGCGAAGAAGTTGACGGAGATGGATTTGAATGGCGGGAAGCGGATTTCGTACAAGTTGTGATATCGTCCTGGGTTTGTCGTGTAAGTCAAAGATGGTGTTAGCATAGCAGTCATGTTGTATAAGAGAAACGAGCCATATGAAGCAAAATATTTCCTGATTGTCAGTTATGATGTTGTCTGAAGTTGGTGGTGTAAGTCAAAGGGTAGCATCAGTGTAGCAGCAGGCATGTTGTGAGTAGAAACGAGCATGAGTTAGACACAGTATTTCCTGATTAGGCAGTCTGGGTATCGACAACTAGCATGACATATCCACCAAGCCCGCTGCTTGTATTCCGATAACGGGGCCCATCTGCATATCGGGGCGACAAACTCTCCACCACCGTCAGGGATAGTCTGGACTAACTGCTTCCCCCCACTTGCAGTCCAAGAAGCCTCCATCTCTATCTCCCCGTCTCTATCTCCAGCCAGATAACAAAACGCCCCCGAACATTCCCCCCCATTACGTTTCCGAATGCAAGATCGAGATCCATCCCGGTCGTTTCCTGTCCGCATGACGGCCTCAGACCGCGGCAATTCATCCTAGTTACCCCGTGCATGGCCCCGGCAGTTCCGACTTCCTTATCATCTGAGATGCTCGCCTCCTCCCCGTCTCCCCCAAGCATGGAACCCACCCAGAAACCGCCCAAACCCTGCTACAACTGCGTCAAGCGGCGCATCGTCTGCGACAGGACCGGCACGCGCTGTCGGAAGTGCGCCAAGAAGGGCCTCCGGTGTCCCGGGTACGGAATCCGCTACCGCTTCGCGCACGAGTTCCGGGAGCAGAAGCAGCCCCCGGCTCTGCGCAAGAGCGGTCCGGCCGTCGTCGACTACTCGGGCCCATTGACGTGGGTCGAGGCCGAGACTAGTTGCGCCGGCCCGGCCCCGAGGGTTGAAGAGGATGCCGGGCTGGAGACGGGGGAGGAGGATAGTAATGCGGAAACGCCATCGTCGGAAACCACTTCCGAGGGAGATCAGCGTGATGAAGTTACAGCAGTAGACGTGTCTCGAGTTGAAACCATATTTGAGCGGCCGCGGACAATAGAGCCCATCGACGCGAACTCACGATGGATGTTCCAATATTGTAGGTCAATAAAACCCCCCTTCTCCAAATTCGTTGCTGCGACATGCCCTGGTCACTAACACGCCGCAGTCTCGGAACACGTCTCGCCCGCCATGCTCCTCTTCAACAACGCCTCCAACGGCTACCGCCGCCACGTGCTCCCCTTCGCCACCTCCAACCGCCTCGTCCAGCGCGCCGTCTGCGTCGCCGCCGCCTTCCACCTGCTGCCGCGCCGGCCGGAACTGCGCGCGCCGGCCGAGCAGAGCCGCGCCGCCATCATCCAGCGGCTCCGGGAGGACGGGCTCTCGGCTGCGGGGCCGCCGGCCCTCGACGACGCCACCTGGGCCACCATCTTGCTGCTGATCGTCGGTGACCTGGTCCGCGGGGACGAGCAGGTCATGATCCTGTATCACATGCTGGATGCGTTCGTGCGCGCGAGGGGAGGCGTCGAACCGACGTCTCAACTTGCGACGTTTCTCAACTCACAATCCCGGCTGTAAGTGCTCTTCGAATGCCCCTGGGACTAACACGTTAACGAGGACCGCATCTAACATACCCCCAAAGCATCAAATTCTTCGGCGACCCCATCGTCAGCGAATCCAACGTCCCGCAATCCCCCAACGTCGCCATCCTCACCACCCTCTCCGGCAACGAGCTCCCCACGGCCGACACGCCGCTGGCTCTCAACTACGTTCGCCTGTACGACGACGCCTTCCGGCTCGCCATGGACATCTACCTCAACCGGGCGCGCTCTGCGGCCGTCCCCGTATGCGAGGACCTCATGGCCCACCGCGTCCAGCAGCTCCGAGCCGCCCTGGAGCGCATCGACCCGGCATACCCCGGGGCGCATGTGCTCGTGTGGCCGAATTTTGTCGGGGCTGCCGAGGCCGAGACGGAGGAGCAGAGAACCTTTTTCACGACCAAGTTGAGGTACATCTGGCAAACGACGGGATATGCGAATGTGCTCAAGGCCATTAATTCGCTGCCGGGCATGTGGGAGAAGAGGGGCGTTCAGCGGTGGACGAGAAGCCTACCGCAATTATCTGTGGTGGTGATGTGAAAATTAGCCCCATCAACAAGGCAAAGTTGTTGGCCAAAAGTGACTTTTGAGATGTTCCTTTCAAAGATGACTTTCAGATATGTCTTTCTGCAGCCAAGTTCCTTCTCGAGCTCCCAAGCAGACCCTCGCTACAAGTCCCTCATAACCTCTTCCACCGCCCTTGCCGCCATCCTCTTTCGCTGCTCCTCTCCCATGCCCTCACCCGCTTCTCGAACCGCCTGGAGCTTCCTCATCATGCCCTCTATCTTGGCGACCTCCTCGTCATCCAGGTCCCCTAACCTTCCATCTTCTAGCGTCTTGTCACCTGACGCGTCTTTCTTCTTCTTATCGCTACCTTCTGCCTCGGTCTCCTTAGTGGTATCGTCGTCGTTGTCGCTTTGATCCTGTGCTGTCTCCCAGATGGCGCGCCGTAGACCTTCAAAGTCAGTCTTGTCGAACCCAAAGCCCACTTTCTCTGGGTTCAGGTCTTTTTCATCGACACCAGCTTCGTCTTCTCCCAATTTCGCGGATCCCGTTTCAAAGTCGCCAAAATCTGACTCGGAGAAGGGCGCCTCAAGCTGTGACCAGTCGTTGGTTTCCAGTGCCTGCTTCACACGGGCGATTCCCGTTTTCTCTGCCCCATGTTAGTGCCCACCTTTAGCGTATATATAGAATTTGACGGCGGGAACGAACCTCCAAACTCATTCAGCCCTGAGCTCGCCTTGTCACCGACCTTGACAAACTCCAGCCCCGCCTCGGCGCAAACCTCATCCCATTCATCCTCATCCCCCTCGCCAACACCAACACCGACCACCAGCCCTACACCGTCCCAATCCCAACCGCCCAGGCCCTCTTTCACAACCTTTCCAACGCTGCGAATCAGGCTGCGAGTCGGCTCGGCCGCACTTCCCGAGCCCGGCGCGTTGAAAACGACAACGACGCCCCCTAAGACAGCGAGGACCTCAACGGCCTCGGGCGAGAGGAACGAGGAAGCCCAGTCCTTGGGATCGGCGATGAGATCGAGCCAAATGGGGACGATGGTGGAGTAGTAGGGGGTAGTGAGACTCAGTGGGTGAGTGGTACCAGCGAGAGACAGGTCGGCAGAAGGTGTTGAGGGGGCGGTACCAGTGAGGTCTATGGAGAGAAAAGGTCAGCGGGAATGGTCTGAGAATGAATCATGAAGGTGTGTGGTGGTAGAGGGAAATGGAAAGATCAGTTGAGGAGAGAGATGTGGTGAAGTCGAGTCGCCAGAGGTAACGTGTCTCTCTTTGTCAAAGCTGGCGACCATCCTCCCTTTTGATCTTTCTCTCATATCCCTCTCTTCAACATCCCCTTCACCCAACGATCATCTCATAAAACCACCAACCTTTGATCACCCGCGCCAACGCCGCCGTCTCGCCCTCCAACCCCACCGCCAAGATTCTCCTTGACGACGAATCCATCCCTGCGTCGGCCATTATCGGCTCGTCTGTTTGCTGCTAATTCTTAGGCGTGCAAGATTTCTCCCAAGGCTATCTCCTTTGAAGCAGAGGGTGTGAACAGAAGGAATAAATAGTAATCAGTCGTTGCAAAGAAGTTACTCTGTGGACGTTGAAGAGGATGTGATGATGGTGGTTGCTGAGGTAAGTGATGAGTGAGCATTCATTGGGATGTGAATAAGAACGGATGGGCAAATGGTGGGGGCGGGGCAGTTGGTATGTGGCTCAGCATTTGTGCGCCACAGTGGCGCTCTACAAGTCATAGAACATAGCTGAGAGAGCATTGCTATTAGGCCTATCAGTTTGTAAAATAGAACACTCATAACCAACCGTAAATAAGCAAAATCAGAGGCACGTATTTGTACTTAGAATGTACGGGACATGGATTTGTAGGCACCTCCTCAGTTCATCGTCGGAACGATTATCATTATCCAATAACCTATAAAAATACGGATAACTTTCTATTCTTTGGTTCTCCAAGCCCAGGTCCAGGAGGATTTCTCTCCCCTGCAACCGCAGGCAAACACAAAGGGACAAACATGACATCACCGAGGTTTCGCTTTTTTATCCTCCTGGCTAGTCGCTCTCTTCTACGAGTCGACATCCACCAGCCGGCCAGCATCCCACTTCTTCTTGGCCGCCTTGAGCAGCACCTCCAGCTCTCCACTCATCTCGCACATGCTGCGGAATGTGCCATCCTCCTTGTTGATGAGCGTCCATGGATGGGCGTATTCCACCACCTGGCCCTTGTCAAGGACCAAAACCTTGTCGTAGTCCACAATCGTTTGAAGTCGGTGCGCAATCGTAATCACCGTCCCTGTTAGCTCTCTGATTGTTTCCTGGATCTTGGAGTCGGTTGCGTAATCAATCGAGGCCGTTGCCTCGTCCATTACCAGCACCGTCGGCGACTTCAGCATCGCCCGCGCTAGGCACAGCAATTGTCGCTGTCCCTGCGACAGATTCGACCCGGATTCTGACACAGCTGAGGCGAGGTCCAAAAAGACGTTTCTGTTCTTCGCTGCCGACGAGTTGGGTGAGCTCGGGGAGCTAGGAGTTTGTGTCCCAGTTCGAGTCTGCTCATCGCGACCGACAAGCTGCACCCGGCGCAGCGCCGCAAAGATATCCTCATCCGTGTACATATCAAAGGGATCCAGGTTGCTTCGGATCGTTCCGTGGAACAGGGTCGGATCCTGGGGTACGATGGTGATGTTTTCTCGCAGATCTTGAAGTCCAATCTTCCCGATATCCAGATCGTCAATCAGAATCATTCCCTTGTCGGCCTCGAGCGCTCGGAAGATGGCAAGCGCTAGCGAGCTCTTGCCAGCACCCGTTCGTCCCACGATGCCCACCTTTTCTCTCGGGTTGATTTTGAGCGAGATGTCTCGCAGGACCGGGTCCAGCTCTGCCCGATAGCTCGTCGTGTAGTTGACAAACTCAACCGCGCCGTTTCCGGGCCAGCTCTCAGGCGGCCGGCTGTCCTCAATCACGGCATCAGCCTCCTGCTCCACGTCCAAGTACTCCTTGATTCGCTCCATTGAGTTCATGTTCTGCTCGTTGATAGCGTAGAGTCGCACTAGCCAAAGCACGCTCTCAGTGAAGCCTAGTGCATAGCTCAGCGAGATACCCGCTGCGCCAGCGTCAATCTGGCCTATGCTGAGGATGATGAACACGCCCGCAAAGAAAGCAACTAGATCACCCAGCAGATCGGCACGGAACGCGAGCCATCTGTTGCAGGCCCACAGATAGATGAACGGTCGAGATTGAGTGTTGATCTTCTCCAGGTTGTCCCGGATGAAGCGTCGCTCATCACCGTAGGCACGGATCGTCGTCATGCCGCTGAGGGTCTCGCCAAACTGCTGGAAAAGTGGGCTGCGCTGAACCGACTCCAGGCGCTTCAGATCGCGGGACGCTCGGAGGTAGAAGACAGCGATGAGATAAAATAGAATGCCGATGAAGAAGGCGGCGACAAGGAACATGGGAGTGAGATAAGAAATCAAACCGACGGTCACCACGAGCGAGAGACCACAACTGATTACACCAATAGCCACAGGTGCTACCTCCTGGTCGACAGCCTCGAGATCTTTGCTGAAGCGGTTTATCAGCTGTCCAAGGGGTGTGACGTCAAAGAACTTGAATCTGGCTCGAGTAACCGACGCAATGAGATGGTTGTGGATGCGCTTCGAGGCTGTCAGCGAGCCCAAGAACAGCCAGAGATCCCTAAAGAGGGCTGCCAAGGCTCCGGCCACTCCTATTACGGCAAGTACCGTCAGATAATACATGACGTTAACTTCTGGCGTAGTATCAGAATAATGAGCGAGCAGCGTTTGTCCGTCGATCGATTCAGACGACTTTTCGGATCCGATATTTCCAAGTCTGGCAACGTTGGCGAATGCCGCCGTTGAAAACGTCGAGGTCGAGGTCGAGTAGGTGTGATCTCGGGAGCCCCAAGCGAACAAGTGTTTACTTGTTTCGTTGTTGCTCTCCACAACGTATTGATTTGCCCATTCTCGCACCCAAAAGTTAGTTGCGACAGCCGAAAGCTGCTGTGTAGTAAAGACAAAGAATGCCACGACCCAGAACCACCAGGGTCCCATAGACTGGAGGTAGTGCTTCATAACGGGCCACTTAACGGATCCTGTCGCCTTGGTCTCCTCCATGGCATCCTGCTTCCGCTTCTTCTTCGCATTGTCGTTCTTTGAGCTGTCCACGCCGTCGAGGGCATCACCTTGGCCGTTAACCATGGTGTCGTCGTCGCCAACACTTGAGGGAACGCGAGAGGGAACCCGCGAGTGGCTGACGGAGGGGGGGCGGGATTTCTGAATCTCTTCACCAAGCTTGCCAGAGGCAATGACCTCTTGCGAGGATCCCTGGATATCGACTCGGCCGTTATCCAAGAGCACAACGTAGTCGGAAGACGGAACACAGAGCTGGACGTTATGAGTGACGAGGATGCAGGTCCGATTCCGCATTAGCGGGCCTCGAATACAGTTGCTGAAGATCCATTGAGCAGTGTGAGAGTCCACGGCGCTGAGACAGTCGTCGAGAAGTAGATGAGCCGAGGAAGAGTAAAGAGCGCGAGCAAGCGAGATTCGTTGCTTCTGACCACCAGAGAGGGTGATTCCCTTCTCGCCGACCAGCGTCTCATCGCCGTTGTCCAGAATCTGCAGGTCTCGCTCAAGAGCACACGCCACAATGACGCTTCGGTACCGCTGCTCGTCGAAGGGTGTGGAGAAGAGGATATTGTCTCGGATATTAGCGTTGACCAGCCATGCAGCTTGCGCCACGTACGCAATCGTGTTGGCGAGGCCGGTTTCGGGGTCAGGGCGAACTTCTTCGCGACTGCGACCACCGGGGCAGTAGATCCTGCCTTCCATTAGAGTCATTTCGCCAAGGAGGCCCATGAGCATGGAGGTTTTTCCAGATCCAGTGGGTCCAGCGATGATGTTGAGCTTGCCCAACTGGAAATTGACATCTATGTCCATAAGGCGGAAAGCGCGCGATCCATCCTCGGCCACAGTATCCTTGCCGCCCCAGATCAGAGTGGCATTGTTGAACCCGATTCGCCTGACGCCGTCGCCATCCACATTGTCCAGGCCCAGCTGATCGTATTTTTCGGTTTCGTCCTCTTGCAGGAACTCCTCAACACGGTCGATCGAAACCTTTGTTTCCTGGACATGAGCGAACATATCGCCAAACTGGTCCAGGGGCACACGTAGAAGCATGAAGAGCGAGATGGCCGTGAAGGCAACGGAAGGGACTAGGGGCTTCTTCTCAATAACGGTAAAGACGAGGAAGGAGAAAAATGTGATGAGAACGGGGACAGAGTTCCAGATGGCAACAGCCAAAGCCCAAACCATGAATCGCGATTTCAAGGCCTTGAGCTCGGTTGCGCGCTTGTCTCCAATGATGCGACCGAAGCGCTGTTCCCAGGCAAAGTACTTGATAATGCGAATGTTTTGCAGAACCTCGTTGGTGACGTTAATTCGCTTGTCAGTCGCAGCGAGAATGGCCTTGGAGGTGACACTGAACCCCCGAGCAAGAGCGTAGTTGATGGGCAAGAGGAAGACCATGATGACGAGGCCAGGAATGGCACTCAAGCCCATGACCTGCCAGAGGAGTATGACTGCGACAACCAGTTGGGTGGGAGCAGAAGCGCAGAGGAAATGCAAATAAGCGGTAACCTCGGCAATCTTAAAGCTATCCACAGACATGAGGTTGATGATGGTGCCTTGGTTGGCCTGCTCGTCCTCGCTCCCGTCCTTGGCCTTGGCATCCTTAACGCCGTTGGCAGATTCCGCATCGCCAGGTGTAGACTTCTTATTGTCCTTCTTGAGGCTGAAGACTCGCTTGATCTTACTGATAGTACCTTCCTTGGCATCATCATCCTTGGTAGGCTTTGCATCGTTGGAAGCGAGAAGAACCGTGTCCTTACCGGCTGCGGCCTTGCGACGAAGGGCCTTAGCGTAGATGTCACCAATAATAATGGCTCGAACTCGAATGCAAATCCTGCGGCCGATCCATAGAGCAGCATTGTCGCAATACGAACGGATAAGGTCAAGAATCGGAAGTCCAATAACGTAAAGCCAGAGCACATTGAGTGGGGCCCTCTCGTCCTCATCTTCTTCGACGTACTCTAGGATGGCCTTCAAAAGAAGGGTGGGTGCAAAGGTAAAGAACCCAGCGACGAAGGCAAGAAAACATTGAGCAAATAGCATACTCTTGAAGTACTTGAGCAGGTGCCATGCCAGCGATCCAGTCCTCTTCATCTGGCGATAGTCGGCAATAACGGCAGCAGCCTTGTCCTTGGGCAGAAGATTCCAGACATGTTCCATCTCCATACTGTTTTTCCAGCCACGCCAGACGATGGCATCAACCCAGCCAAATACGGCGAGGGAAAGCAAACTCGCAAGGGGCTCGCGAGAGGGCTCCATGCCATCCTCCCACTCCAGCAAGACAGTCTTGTTGCCCTTTCTAGTGGTCACGGCCATGCCAAAGAGCAGAGTGACCAGAGCAAACTCGACAATGACGAGAACCTGGGAGAGTTTCGACGAAGGATAGATAATAACGGAGCGGAAGACGAAGATGGTGAGGACCCAATTGACGCCATAGAGGGCAGCGGTATGGTTCCAGAGGTGAGGAATCCTCCATTTCGTGTTGCTGAAAAAGAGGCGCAGGGTCGACAGGATGAGGACGTAGATCCAAGTGACGAGGCCAGCGACGGCAGCGGTGTAGCCACGGAAGATGTAGGCGCCAGTAATGAGAGTAATCGCGTTGACAGCAACAAGACCGCAAATAGCGAGCTCTTCGATGACTTGAGATAGGTTCTGGCCGGGAGGTGAATCGGCTTGGACTATGGATCCACGGGTGGTGGTCTTGACGAGGGCGAGGCGACCGCCGTTGATTTCCAAGGCATCATCGTCGTCGGAGTCTTCTGGTTGGTCTGGAGGTAAATCGGTGTGACTGTGGTGTTGGTCATCGCCTGAAAGCTGGCTATAACTAGCCTTGGAGGCGGACCGGGATTTGCGAGCGCGGGCAATGCCGGACCAGGCGAGTTTCGCGAATGAGATGAAGAGGGCGATTAGAGGAAAGAGAACCTTGAGGTAGCTGTAACGCGCAAAAAGAGGCAATCGAGTTAGCAAGCGACAGACTTGAGGGAACAGGTGGGGGAAAGACGAATGGGAGCACGAACTCTTGCTGGAAGCAAATTGAGAAATCATCGACGCGCCATATTGGCGAGCGACACTGAGCGAAACCACTCATGATGGCGAAGGGATGACGTGACGAGCGAGAACATCAAAGCTCTCCCTACGAGGAGATGCGAAGGTGGGAGGGAGGATGCAGTCCAATCGAAAAGAGACGACAATTCTGGCTATCGACCTCGATAATTGGGTAACCCTATCGGGGGATTGAGAATGCTCTCGGAGAGCTTCGACGACGAGAGTGTAACAATCGCGGCACCGGAGGTGGAGGCGGAGGTGGAGGG
>JABSTB010001085.1:0-15014 GCA_013756995.1 Neonectria neomacrospora | reverse complement strand
CTTGTCTCGTGGGCTCGGGGATGCGGCGCATGATGTCGGTTTCGTCGAAGTCATCGATGTCGGCCTCATCGGGGTCGGACCCGAGGTCGCTGTCGGAGACCTCCTCTATCCGCGGGTGAGACATGCTGCGTGTGGGTGATGTGTGCGTTAGGATGCGGCGAGATGAGATGGGGTTGGTGTTTGGAGGCGGGCGGGAAGTGAGGATGCGGGGAGACGACGGTTCAAGGTGAAAGGTGAAGGAGGGAGTGGGCTGGCTTGAGGCTCAAGTAAGTTGGGTCGGGCCAGGTATTGGATTTCCCGTGAGCATGGATGGTGGGGTTGGTGGATTGGTGGGTTGGTGGGTTGACAGAGAATAGGGTGGATGTCAGAGGAGATTGAGTGGCGGGGTTGCGTTGGCAGGAACCAGGCAAAATGTGGGGTATAAAGACATCACACTGAGACATAGGTCTACGAGCAGTATTTACTCCGTACATACTTCATACTTGGGAATAGAAACCAATTCAATTTCATACAGCTGTATTTCGACGGGCCTTGTCGACACCTCATCGACAAATCCTTGCTAAGGAACGGATTGGCAGGAGACTTCCATGTACGATCCCAACCACAATATATCAACCACGAACTCACAACCCGCAACTCAATTTATCCATCCAGCTCACATCTCTCATAGATGATCCCTGATTATTTCTCCCCCGAATCCCCAGCCTGCGTCCTGTCTGCCACTCCTTCATTTTGCGCCTGCCACTCATCTCTTCTCTCCAAGATGCATACGACGAGTACCAATCTGCTGTTGTGGCGAGGCTGGTAAAGGAGCCGCTCAACTCTCCCGAAATGCATCCCAAATAAATACTAAGACTATCTTTATATTGTTCAGTGACGTCCTTAGACGCATGGCGTCCCGCCCTGCGACTAATTCTCGTTGATTTGCGCGTTCTTAAATTTGGTCCCAGGTGGATGAGCATCCACGGGGAACCTGCAATACGGGTGGCCGCACACACCGTCCCGGAAACTGGGACACTGTGGTTATCGTTAGCAAGGCCTTCTCTAGGACGGATGAATAAGGAGCGGCGCTCACGTGGTGGCCGTAAATGCAGTCTTCCACCTCGCAGTCCTGGCCCCGCGTGCAGGGGTTGAGTCGAGAGAGCATGGCCAGGGCGCGGACCTCTTCCCGCGTAGACTTGTAGTTGTGTACGAAGCAGCATGTATCCCTCTTGGTACACGGGCCACGGAGATAATGGTTGTTGCAAAGCTTGTTATGCTCTTTGCGACGTTTGATACTGTCCATGGCCTGCTGGCCCACCGAGATGGACTCGTCGAGGCCTCGTGGGCCGGGGTTCCACGCCGGCACCGGGGCCACTGCTGGGGGCTTCTGGCGGTTGTTGGGCTTCGGGGCCAGTGGGATGACCATCCGCGGCGGCGGGCTGACGGTGGCAATGACGTTGGCGTATGAAGACGTGCTCGGCACCGGGGTCGAAGTGTTGCTGGAGGTCGCCGTCGTGGCGGTGGTGGCCGAGGCTAGCGGGGGGGACAGGGAGGCGTTGCTTGTGGCGGGCGTCAACACGTCTGGTGCGGCAGTCGTCAGATTGGGCTTGGGGAGCGTGATTGTGGTCGACCTATCCACAAGCTTGTTTTGGCGAAACAGGTCGTTGCTAAATCGTTCAATGTTGACATTGGTCTCTCTAAGCTCACAGACCGTGGGGAAGCCCTCGAGCACCGAGACTCTTTGGCGGGATGGCTCATCCTTCAGAATCTCGTCCAGAAATGGTGCATACCCGGCGTCATGCGATATACCCAACAGCACCTGTTTACAGTTGTGATTCTGCAAATGCCACCGGGCGGTTTCTGCAACCTGAGATCAGCACTCCCGTTTCCCCTCGTTGCTTGGGCATCATCGACAGGTGATTGGATACTGGACACCCAACAATGTTGTCGCACTTTGTACACACCTTTGATCTTGGAGTCGGCTCGCTCTTTGCCGTATCCGACATCAATAAAGTCAAACGAGGCCTTAGCCTGTGTAAATCCTAAAGTAAAGTCCTTGAAGTCGCTTGAGCTATCGAGGCAGCCATCGCGCAACATGGCCTTGCCCAGGCCGCCGACGTTGGCGACCACCCGGGCTACAATCTCCAGCTCGTCAGCCCGGTCGCCGACGTGCATGGCCACAGCAGCTCGCAGGGCATATGCGGCTCTCTTGCCGCCCTCGACTCGCTCTCTGATCAAATCTTCCTGAAACTGTGTGCGGAGACCAGCCGGTTAGCTAGCCGATTGCGCTGGACTGGAGAGGATGGGAACGCACCAGGAGGCCATCGCCGTCTATCAAGATCAAAACGTAGGGATTACGGTTCTGGCAAGCTTAGTCCACTGGTCCCAACAGGCAGGGCAAAAGAACCCAGGTCTACCTTGAGACTATCATTCTCGTTCGTCATGTATTGGACCTGAGACTTGTATTCCTGGGCGCGCTGCTGGAACTCCCGTCTCGATTGTGTCGCATCGACCAGGTCGAGCTCGGTATCGCGCAGGCGGTCGGTCAGGAGCTGGTTTTCTTGTCGGAGCTTGCCCTCGACATCTTGGGCGTAGATGAGTATATCCTACATGGCGGCAAGGACGATTAGCAGCTGATTATGGACGTGTATGAATATGCGCATGATAGGCATTGGTGTCTGGTGTAGGTAGACTGAGAGGCAGGGAGACATGGGCATGTCAAGCTGGGGAAGGAGCCGATGGAGATGGACCACCAGGTCCAGGCGGGTACCTGCCGTCGCAGGCAGGTACGGGAGCGGGAGCAGCAGCAGGCGTGTGCGCAGCCTGATCTTGGGTGGACGTCGGGAAAAGGGATGGAAGCAGAATGGAAGCAGGAAGCCGCAACGCACCTTGATTAGCTCGTTGCTGCTATCTTGATAACTTTGAAGCGTCTGATAGCGCGAGATCAAGTCGACGAAGTTGGTCGCCATGATGGAGGCCAAGTATGTTGAAAGTCAAAGCTAGTAGTCTGCGATGCGCTCGTGCGTGGCGAAGCTTCTCTGAGCTCTCTTACGCACGAAAAAGAAAAAAAGCAAGTTGGATGAAGAAAGATAAGAGGAGCAGGAATGGAGGGGAAAGAAGAGCCAGCCAAGGTCGCAGGCGAGTCGGGCACGAAATATAACAACGCGCCGCGCTTGCGAGTGACAGTGACGGATGGAGAGGTTTAGGTTGAGGTTCAGGTTCAGGTGCAGGAAAGCCTGGGGTGGTTTTGTTTGGCCTGCGAGCAAAATCCCGAGCTGGCGCTGGCGCTGGCGCTGATTTGCTTGCCAAATGCGGTGGGCAGAAGAAGAAAAAAAGGACGGACGTCGGGAGCTTTTCAAGCTTGGTAGCACCAGAGAGGCGGGCAGCGGAAGTTGTCTATTGGAGGCTTGGGAGCTGCTTTGGTTTTTGCCGCCGAGAGGACTGGAATAATCAAAGGGAAAGCAAGGAGACCATTAATTATCCGGGGAAGATCCGAGACTGCCACCACGTTTTTGATCGAGTTCAGCCCGCGCAATCCAGGGCGAAGGACGTTATGAAGCCCAAAGTTGTTCAGTGATGTCGGTGAGAGTCCCCAGGTTTTTTTTTTCTTTCGTCTTTTTTTCTAGTCCTTCCATCCACTAAACAAGGGTCGACAAAAGTACCCCCGTAGGTACTGATTTTCAAGTGCCGATGCTCCACAGGGGGAGAGGATCAAATGACAGGGAGTCGAGGACTGGGCGATAGAGAATCGGGGTCTTGCAGCACAGAGCCGACGAGGCGGGCCTCACTTTTCTGATAGGCAGGCGGCGCGACGCAAGGGTTGTCCAAGTAGAGGGCCTCCGGCATTCCTTTACAACAAAAGCGACAGGGGGGAGTGAAGTGTAAGTTTAGTTAAGCCTGTCAATCTGTGCTAAACAAGACGTCTTAAGTAAAGCATCAAGAAATCGTTGCGCAAGCGCTGGATTGGTACATCCTTGGTACATGCCCGCCGACCTACCGACGGTTGGCCAGGAGCTTGGCGCTCTAAAATTGACGATCGTCTCAATCTAAACAAAGAGAACGGATCCCTGGATCTCCACCAGTCCGTTCTGAGCAGGACCGTTCGGAGCAGGAGCACGGAGCTCAGAAGCGCCGGGTTCTGGTAGCGAGAAACAAGGAGACGAACGGATGTTATTAATGTCAGTGCAGGGAAAGGTTTCTGTGGTTGCAAATACCCAAAGAGTTAGTAATTGGATCAGTCTTCATTTCCCCAGTGGTAAATAAGCCCTCAGATAGTTAAAGCGGAAGAACAGGAAGAAAGGTGCCCTTCTGGTCCAAGTTCCATAACATCATGTCATAATCATGCCGGGTGGTTTCGCTGGGCGCCTACGATACGCACGCAAATATCGCAGCCACCGGCTTGCTCCGCCGCCACCTGCACTGCACCGTGGTTCGTGCCGCCTGGCCGTGGCCCTGTGGCCGGGCTGTGGTCCAGCAGTCTCAGCGCCAAAAGCCCGCCGGGGGTTGTGGCCAATCTCCGTCTGGTCTGGACAGCAATGGAGACCTGGTCGCTCTCAGCGCCATCACTGCCAATATTCCCAAATACTAACCCTGTCTACTACGCGACAATATTATCCCGTCCCTTCATCTCTCATCAATGCGAAGCAATCACCTCGCAAACAAGGGAACAGCGTCAAGACACTGACGCAGTGACCCCTCGCCAGGGATCAGCCGTAACAAATGGATATGCGTGCGACACATTATCCCCTCATTGCCGCCAAACCACCAGCAGCCACAACAGCCCAACGACTTGTCATCTGCCGCCGCTCCGTTACATTCCCTTGCACTGCCTTACTGACTGACCGACTTGTCGAATCGCTGCCCGCCGACCCGACTACTGAGGCCAAGCTTATGCAGGCAATCACTGCTTATCTATTGGAGAAGGCTGTCGGTCGTCTCATCTTCAGTGTCGTAGGTAGGTCTCGTCACCACCCCCCAATGCTTCAGGCGCCTCCTCCTGGGACTTCCACCCGCCCTTCCCCTTCCCCCGCTGGCTGGAATTGATTGAACATCTGCCATACTGTGTCGTCCCCCAAGTCTCCTCCAAAGAGCCACCCGAAATCGCTTGTCCCTGGCCCGTCTGTCCCCTGGAACTCCCCTCCCATTGCTGGCGGCAGAGTTACGCCCTCTTGCACTACGTTCAGGTCGTTGTAGATGATATCTCCCATCGGGAACATGGGTGCAAGCAGAGCCACATTGCCTGCTGACGGCATCATCCACCCAGCCGTCATGTCTGCCGACGGAGCCTGCGAGTATCCAAATGTCTCTGCTGTCCCCAGGGACGAGCTTCCCGGCGTGGATTCAGTGGTGGCTGATGTACTGCGCCCAGCGTTTGGCTTGATGTCTGCCGATGGAGTGTGGGAGCTTCGGCTGCCCGCGGGATTAGAAATGGCCTTCTTGAACCGCGCCACGATTGCCCTGAGTACTCCTTGCGCAGACTTTGCCAACGGGTTACGCTCCTGCATTGCCGAGAACCGCTCAACTGTCCATTGAAAGTGTTGCAAAACGCTCCCCGTAAGCTCGGGGTGCTCGTGCGGGAATAGGATGTAGATGGATGCGATCAACACAATGGCATCGAAGCTTCCAAAGAAGAGCATGTAACTGTAGACTCCAAGTTAACAACCAGCACCCTCGCTTCTGCGCACAGTACGTCATATTAACTCACTTTCTCCATGTATCGGGAGGCAGGCCTTGGTAAGTCATCCTCTGAATCTCGAGCATCCGTAAACTTGCCTGAATCGCCTCGGCCCGGCTTTCCTTGCGATGAAAGACATACGGCCGATGGAGCGCCATTAGTCCAAATTGATGCAGCTGAGCAAAGTAGAACCTGCACGCCTGAAGCCAGTGCATATCTGGCTCATCGTCCCATTGTGTGTTGGGTTCGTCGAGCCGGAACGCGGAAGGGATCTTGTCGTGAAGGTCAAGAATACTTTGGTGGAGCTGGTTAACCTTGGTGAGGTCCTTCATGGAAGGTCCCTCATTTTCCAGGTTTTGTATGGCCTGCAAGGGCCTGGCAAGCTGGACGTTCCAGAGGATTCGCGTTACTGGTGTTGGCCGGTCAGTCTCGTCTCGGGGGACTACCGGCGTCTTGGACCGGTCGGTTGGTATTGGTGCGTCGATTGGCGGCGTAGGTAGAACTTGGTTCCAATCCACGGTTCCTGGGCGTCCAAGTATGATGGCGCAGTTGAGGTCCCTACAAGTCGTATTAGACGGGCTCAACGCAAGGGTCCAGTCGCCGTCCACTTGGTACTTACCAGACTGCAAGGAGAGTGTACATCTTCCTGCGCCGTTGGATCAACCACTGATTCTCTAGGATACTTTCTACGTTCGAGTCCTTTGGTTCGGGGTCGAAGCTGTCCCGGTGCATCCCTAGATCCTGCGCATCCCGTATAGCTACAGATATTGTATGCCACTGGCAATAGTTAGCGAGATGACACTATTTGCGAGAGCCGACTTACCGCCTCGGTGACTTTGGCCGTGTACTTTAAGAACGAGGCCCTCAAGAACTGCGCCTGAACGGTCTCCAGTGATAGATGTTTCTTCCCAAGGAGGTCGACGATGGCCGCCCCCGTATCGCTGTACTCGGTCGCCAGGTCCTCGAACCTCATGCTTCCCATGTATTTGAGCGCATCAAAAACTGGATCGGGCCGCTCTGGGAGCAATAATAGCGCCGCCGCAATGACCTGATATAGCACTGCGGGAAACACCCTCAGGTCAGGCGAGAGACCCCGTGGCCCGGCGGTGGACAAGACGGTAAAGGGTAGGCTGTTCCACTCGTCGAATTGCTGGCGGAAGATGTCCGGGTCAATGGGATAGTATTGCCAGTTGAGGCCGCGCATGTAAATCTCGATGAGCTTGTCGATATAGACTTTGGCTGGCAGCTGACGGATGAAACCCTTGTACTTTTCTCTCAAGGCCACGTCGTCCCCAGGTGAGCTGTGAGTGGAGGGTTTGGTGTTGATTCGGGATGGGTTATCCCCGTCTGCCGTCTCAATCTGCTTGAGGAAACGCATGGTCGAAATGGTGTTCTGGCCGTAACCCCAATCTGCCGCCTTGGACGACAACGGCTCGTCACTTTCTCCGTCGGGGAAATCATCTGAAGACGCCAGAGACGACTTTTTTCTCCGTTGCCGCTGGTCATGCTGGTCTTGCTGCTGCCCTTGAGTTATGGGGGCGCCTGTCTCGTAGATGCATGCTGTTTCCTTGCTCCTCGACTTGCAATTCCCACATGGCAACTCGCGATCACACTGGGAGAAGGTGTTCAGCAGGAGATTCAAGTAAGGGCAAAGGAACACTCAGATATGCGTGAACCAAGCCTCACGAACCTTTTGTTTTCGTCGGTGACACTCGGTACAAGATATCACGACCCGCCGCCTCTTCCTAGCAGGCCGGTCATCAACGCTTTGGCCTCCGGCATGTTCGCGCTCGTTGGCCATAACTGCTGTCTATGATGACTTTTCGAGAAGCAAAAGCCAATAGAGCTTTGCATGATTAGCGGGGCTGACCAGTGTGCTGCAGGTTCAGTTCGGGACTGAGAGCTGGCCAACTTTGCGCCGGTGCCGTTGTTAGGAGTGTGAGATGATGAAGTTGGAGCTGGTGGGGGACGCGGGGGATCCAGCAAGATGATTGGGTGGAGTGGAAGGGGGCCACGTAGGGGATTGATTGACGATCTCCACTGCCCTGCCAGAGTGACGTCGGCCTGGGCATTCACTAATTAGCTGCACCCTGGAAATAGATTTCGAGCATCGCTTCCTCGATATGTTTGTAAGTAAAGAAACTAGAGGCTCTGAGAAGAACTCGGTACACTTCTTAGGTATAGTTGGAGACCTCCACGTGTGCCTTAGTCTCACGTTACTAGTTTAAGGCTGATTTGAAGTGCGGGACCGGAGGACATCAGCTTAGACGGGGAATATATTAGTACGGATATAGAGCATCAACTCGCAACCTAGGTAACGTCCAATTTGTGGTTATATAATAGAAAAAGAGCATGTACTATGTACAATATAAATCTAGCAATGAGTCGATGTCACCAAAGATGTAAAATTCCACGTCGCTACCATTACCCGGCCCTTGCTGCAAGCCTCGTCTGGGACAAGGGACGCCCATCTGCCGTGTGGACCGTTGGCCCGGGTTTACGCGGATAGGATGAAAGCCATGGTAATCTCATGACGTGGTGTCCTGTTTTGTCCATAGAATCCATTTATGGTAATTCAAGGTCGGTCTCGGTTCGTCCGCAGGCCAGCATTCTAGGTAGATACTTAACTGGGACAGACCGAGGTTGTATGGCTATCGCGCCTAATAATATGTATCACGCATCGCCTGTGGTATCACCTCCGCCGTCAGACGCAAGTTTTCCGATATCAACCGCACGAGGACGGAGGCTCTCTTATCTTGCTCGGCCGGCCGCTAATGCATATCAATCAAGCTGCCCTCAGCCCTTTATCTCTGATCTATGATCTACGGATAGTGTGGTCAGTATCTGGGTTAGCTTGGAGTCTTGGACGGGTCTCGCGCCAAGTGCAAGGGAGTTTGGCGACCTTCCACATCGGCATCGGCAACGTACGAAGTAAGTAGACGGCGTGCTGCGTGCTTGTGTCCACGTACTCGGTCCCCCATTCTCAGTCATCATCCGCCGTCCATCGTGTGTCATGTTCTAAATCGTACGTGGCGCCTCGACGTGCTTGCTGGCATCTTGGCAAAATCAGCCTCTCTGGGTGGAGCCGTAGCGTGGTGCCCCTGGTTGACAATTTGCCCCAGCCCAAGGGGTGAAGTGCGCACCGGGTCCCAAACACCATCGGACAGTCTTAGCGAGTGCGCATTAATCCGCACCGGTCTCTGGAGGAACCCACACAGCCTAAGCCTCGAGACGGGCCGCTAGTCGTCCCGGTTCTACCGGGTGCGCAGCCCCTGCCCTTCTTGGCAGAGGAAGTCGCAGCGGAAATGGGAGAAAGAGGGACAGGAGGAAGTGACGGACGCGTCTCAGCCATCCACCCCAGGCTCCAGCAGCAGTCAGCTTCGTCCCTTTAGTAGATTGGCACGCAGTAGCCTACGTAGTAGGTAAGGACCGTGAGGTAGACTGACTATCGCATTCGCTCACTCTCACTCAGGGCCCACGGCCAACATCATCTCAGAACTTTAACCCACCTCTTCCTCCTCCGCCTCCACATTGCGCACACTCACCTGCTTTCTCTCATCCCTTTTCTTCCTTCTCACTCTTCTCATCTGCTCCTTCATAACCCACGCCGTTTCTTCCTTTGTCCTCCCGTCGCTTCTACCTGTCCCGTCTCAGCGACAGACATCCTAGCAGCCCAGCCAGCCAGCAGCCCCTGACAACAGCTCGCGACTATCTCAGCCAGACCCGGTCCATGATAAGCCTGATTAGCTATCGCAACACCTAAACACCACCGACGACCCCTCCACCATTATGCCTCAGCGACAGACCCGCGGACAAGCCGCAAAGGCCCGCGACGCGCCAGCTTCGTCGGACGAGGAGCTCGAGGTCCGAGTCAACGGCAACGGCACTGCTCACCCTGCCCCGGATGCCTCGGACGACGCCCCCGTTGAGAACATCTTCCTCTTCTGGCCCAACATCATCGGTATGCCACAGCCGCATCTTCGGTGCTCTCCCCCTCTGTTCGCTCTTGGCTAACCGCTTGCGCCCCCAGGCTACTTCCGAATCGTCCTCGCCATCGCTTCTCTCTACTACATGCCCCTCCACCCGCGCACGTGCTCGTTCCTCTACAGCGTCTCCTGTCTTCTCGATGCCCTCGATGGCTACGTCGCGCGTGTCTTTGAGCAGTCCACCCGCTTCGGCGCCGTCCTCGACATGGTTACCGATCGCTGTACCACTGCCTGTCTGATCGTTTTCCTGTCGTCTGCCTTCCCCCGCTGGGCCATCATCTTCCAGGGCCTGATTGCTCTCGACCTGGCCAGCCACTACATGCACATGTATGCCACCCTCGTCGTTTCTGGCACGGATTCGAGCCACAAGAACATCGACAAGAGCCAGAGCTGGCTCCTGAACTTGTACTACACCAACAAGGTATGTGCGATCCTGCCTAGCCTTCCCGAGACTAGCTAACAATCTCCAGACTGTCCTCTTCATCTTCTGCGCGGCCAACGAGGTCTTCTTCATTGCGCTTTACCTCCTCTCTTTCTCCTCGCCTCTTCTGTCGCCTCACCTGATCAAGACGGTTGAAAACACTAGCGGAGAATCCCTCCAGCCCGGTGTCCAGGTCAATACCTCGATCCTTCGACAGATCTTCCCCGACCCCTTCAGCGCCGCCGCTCTCGAGCTCGCCCGTGCCAACAAGATGGACTCGTCCGTGCCCTGGGCCATTGCTGGAGTCTGCTTTCCCATCATGGCTGCCAAGCAGATCATCAACGTGGTCCAGCTCATCAACGCGAGCAAGGGCCTCGCCGAGGTCGATATCAAGACGCGCAGGGAGAAGGGTCTTCCCAGGCCCAAGCCTAAGACGGCTTAAACAACCCGGGTCATCTTGATCTGTAGGTAAATTCCTCGACAACTCTCGGCGTTGAGGAAGTAGAGCGACGAAACCCCAAGGACCCGCGTCTTTGCGGTGTATTTTCTCCCTTCCAACTCTACTATTCGTGGCAGGTGGAAGGCTATGCAAAAATTGCTATTTTATTGAACCAATTCTCGATCAAGTCGCTATTTCGACAGGACGCAACAACTAGGGACTCGGTTTGGGTGGATTTGGATCCCCTGGGCTGCATGGAATGGCGCAAAAGGGGAGACCTCTACGGGAAAGGGAGGGGAGACAATGAAAATAACAACTGGGTTGGTGGCGACATGCCCGGATTAGGGGGATGAATGTGCCGGGATGGAGGGGCTTAATCACGGAAATCTTTTATCGGATTTAGCGGGTGACTTCTAGACTTCACTGTACACATAGCTTTGGTTCTATTTGTCCATATCTTATTTTAATCGTAGACGACAGACGTCGGACACTCGTTGAAATTGAACAAAATTTCTTACAATCTTCGCAGCTTGTACTCATGACTAGATATATGATGCGAGAAGGACATAGACTAAAGGCGTAAAGTGGTAAATAGATGGTATTATTTGAAGACAAAACTAAACACAATGAGCTCCAAATACGAAATCTGGAGTCCTCCTTTTCATCCTCCTGGCTCCCTCCTCCTACATCTTCTCATTTGTAGTGTCCATTACGATCGCCCTGCATTCGTACCAGTGCCATCCGTGGCAGTAACGGTCTCGTTCTGGCCGGTCTGCGAGTGCTCCTGGGTCTCGGGAGCCGAGTCGGTGTCCATGATGCCGCGGCCGATGAGACCGGGGCCGTCATCCACAACCGAGGCCATGCCGTACCAGCCGACGACGCAAATACCAAGGATACCGGCGATGCAGCTGAAGACGAGGGCGACGATGCCGCGAGGAGTGAATCTGCAAATCAAATAGTCAGCGATATGTGTGGAGAAGGGGCGGTCGAGAGGAGAAGGAGAGAGGCTACGAACCCAGCGGGGAGTCTAGGCGGGGGCACGTTTTCGCCGGTGAGGTCGAGGTAGTCCTCGGTGTTGCCGGCCGCGTTGCCCTTGGTGGCCATGCCGGCGCTCTTGCAGACCTCGAGATGGTTGTCGGGGAGGGTGATGGTCTTCTGCAGCTCGAGGGGGTCCTCGACGAAGGTGGCGATGAGGCCGGAGACGACGTGCCACTCGATGTGGCAATGGAACAGCCAGATACCTAAGACGGAGTTAGCCAAGGATGAAAGGGACGAGAGCAAGGAAGTGGAAAGCATACCGGGGTTGTCGGCCTTGAAGCGCATGACGATATTGCCGTTGGGGTAGATGACGATGGTATCGCGGCGCATGGGCACGCTGGGGAGGTCCTTCTCAGCAACACCCGAGTCCTCCCAGGTGCCGCCCTCCTCCTCGGAGCGGTAGATGACCTGGAAGGCGTGGCCGTGGAGATGGAAGGGGTGGCGGCCGGAGTCGAGGTTGTTGACGACGAGCTGGACGATCTCGTCCTTCTTGAGGACGAAGGAGTGGGTGTAGGTGCCGTAGACGGCCGGGTTGGTGGCGTCCTCGCCGGCGTTGAGGGCGGTGTACAGCGTGGGGACGTGGGCCTCGCGGTAGGTGATGTTGTTGAAGAAGGCGTAGTTCTGGCCGTCGTGGAGGTTGTCCATCATGACGTCGAGCTCGACGATGCGGTCGGGCTCGCCGAGGAGCTCCATCTTGTCGTAGGGGACGAGGGTCATATCGTCGAAGGGGTCCAGGGCGTCGACAGTGGCGGCCTCGGGGAGGTCGTTGCTTTTGTCGTAGACGAGCCAGCCAGTGGAGTTGTAGTTGAGGTCATCAGGGAGGAGATCAAAGAGGGTCTATCAGGAAGTGTCAGCACAAAGTGGATGAAAGGAAGTCTGGGATGCTTACGGTGTCCATGCTGGCGGAAATAGGGAAGTTCTTGTTGGTGGTCTTCTTGGTGGTCAAGAGGAAGCTGACTCGCTGGGCAGCAGAGAGGTAGATCATTTCAGCCTCTGCCTCATTGGTGTAGATACCGTCGACCTCGACGATGCGCATGGTGTGGCCCTCGAACCAGAGGTACTGGCCGGCAAAAGCTCCCATGTTGATAACGCGGAACAAGTAGGTGGTCTCGGGCTTCACGGACATGGTGAAGTTCATGGTCTCGTTCATAAGAGCATTCTTAGGGACGGGCTCGGCGCCGGAGGGGTTGGACTTGACCATGAAGAGCTTGTGGATGAGATATTGCATCTCATCGTGATACCAGTCAGACAGGGTCAGGACAACCTCCTCGTCAACCTTGTCCGCATAGGGGAACTTCTTGTCATGGATAATCAGGGGGCCACGCAGACCGTCAGGGTACTGGGCGCTGGTGTGAGAGTGATACCAGTAAGTGCCGGGCTGGGTGATCTAGACGGGAGTCAGTACGGCTGCAAAGGCGGGGTGAATCGTGTAAGAGTGTAAGAGCGTAGGAGTGTCTCACGGTGAAGTTGTAGGTGAAGGAAGAGCCCGGGACAATGGGGCACTGGACAACACCTGCAGGGCCATCCATGTGAGTGGTGCCGTTCATGTAGAGGCCGTGGAAATGCAGCGATGTCGACTGGTTGCCGAGGTTGTTGTGGGCGTGGACAATGACGTGGTCACCAACATCAGCCTCGATGGTCGGGATGGGCCATTGGCCGTTGATGCCAATGACGGGACGCTCGAAAGCTCCATCTGGGTTGGCTCGAACCCAGCCGATTTTGAAGTCATACTCGACAGTGGCAGCGGCGGCGAGCTGCGGGAGGGCGAGCAGAGACGCTGCCACGTAGGGCAGGAAGCTCGAAAGCATGGTGTTGAAAGGGTGTTGAATAGAGGGCAATCTGAGGCCTTGAAGAGAGAGGGCAAAGCAGAGCTTAGCAGAGCAAGGCAGAGAGAGCTACGTCGACCTCATCAACACAGATGGGAGGAATGGAAAGACGAAAACAAGATGGGAGAAGGTCGGATCAGATAAGACAGCGAGGAGGAGAGAGGTGCGGCCCGCGGGATGAAGAGGTTGAACTAAAACGGTGGCGGACGAGGAGCTAGTCTGGCAGGGTGTTCCGCAGACCGGGAGTCGGCGTGGTCGTGGATGAGACTATGAGGCTACGAGCCTGTAGAGCAATTCCGAATGCGGGATCGGGCAACTGAGTAAGACGACGAGGAGATGAGAATGGGGGGATGGGACGGAACGAGGTGGGACGATGGAGAAGAGCTGTAGCAGGCATCGAGTCACCAAAAGATGGACCGGTGTTGGAGTAGAAGATCATCATGTACCGGCTACATGGAGTACTTCGTACCTTTGAGATTTGATTGATAAAAAAGATCAAAAGTCCGAGGAAAGCGCCCGATCGGCCACGGCCGTCCCCACGCACATGGATGATGGATGGACGTGTGGCATGGTTGATGCTAGTGCGCGAAGACAGCTGGGAGGCACCGGCCATTGGTCACTGGTGGCTGGCCATTGAGGGAGGGAGGAAAAGCCGAGCTTTCGAGCCATGGCTCCACGAGTTCTGCGCGCTATGTGCGTGTGTGTGTGTGTGTGCATGTGTACGTGTGTGCGTGTGTGTGAGACTTGTTTGTGTGAGGCGGCATGGAAGACAGCTTTGATTGACAGAGACAGCCTGCGGTCGAGTCCGCGCGAGGCGACGGAGCTAGCAGCTAGCAGCTAGCAAGCTTAGGGGAGTGAGTGGAGTAGAATGGCCCCACAGCTCCGAGAGACAGGGCTACCAGGCGACCAGGGTCGGGTCCAGCTTCATCTTATCAATCGCAACCTTTTTTAGCTTGCTGGGGGTGGGTGTGACCGTGGGAGTCCAGAGTTCAGAGCCGAGTTGTGTGTGAGCAAGGGCATTTTGACTGAAACCGCGGTGGTGCCATCCCATAGAGGCCATTGATGGAAACCACAAGCTAAGTACTCAGCACAGGTGCCACGCCGTCATGCTATGCCAGGCCATGCTCTGGCATGTGGTCGGCCGAGTCTGCGGCCTGCACTTACAGGACTGTTCAGTAACGTTTAGGTGCATTCGACTCTGATTTCTTGACGTCTGGGCCGCTGCCGACTGGCCCAGGCCGAGGCTTGTCGTTGGACGAAGACTAACGCATCCGGTGCCAAGCCGGGACACCCACCGACGTGGGCCATGACGCCCAGAGATGCCCAGAGATGGAAGCCCGCAGGGCCTCGAAAAAGCATGTCTGGGCGATCAACCAGCAGCGTGGTTTTGCTTGGGGGGCAATGGGGCAAGGTCCCTGCAGGGCGTTTCCAGGGCGTCACTTGGGCGGGTCCTCACGGCACGTCAGAGCCGAGAGATAGCCCACATCCGTGGGTCCGCGAGACTCCAGACATGACACGAACTCGTTCGGCCTGCAGCGCTCCCGCACGAGTTAAACCGGGATAGCCATCTAACCTTTTCTTTTACGTTTTATTCAAGGTTTTTTTTCTTGTTCTCATGGGAGCAATTAGTGTGTGTGCTCCATTTAAG
>JABSTB010001084.1:0-28785 GCA_013756995.1 Neonectria neomacrospora | reverse complement strand
CCCGAACCCCCGACCCGGTACTTCAAATTTCGTGCTGGTCTTATGGTCTGGGACGAGAGAGAACATCTCTCCCCATACGTAATCAGATTCGTCAAAGCTTTCCTACTACGTAGCACGCTTAGCTAGACTCCCGTTATGGGATACTAATTGGCCGATGGTGGAATGTCATCTGGCGTGACTAGTAATTGCCTGGTGGATGCCCTTCGGATCGCTTACGCCCGCTTGGACAAGAAAAGATGCCAGGCGGACATGTATCCTAGTTCGCTATTATATTTATGTACCAAACCTTCTCCCGGCTTTTTCTTGGGCGTCAAACGATAAACCCAACATTGCCATCATGACGTCTGTGCATCTCATGTGCTCCGAGCACCCGGCAGCAAACCAGCCGACACAAGCAAAGACGCTACGATTTGACGCACCAATTCTCACCAACCGCCGAGAAGACATCCCTGAACTTGATGCCCTATTACTAGCTTGGACCCTTCTTCTTTATCGACACAACAGCGGCAACCATGTCCAATATTCCTGGAGTCTGAGCGAAATCGGAGCCTCTCCGAATCGCAGCTTTGAGTTGAACACGTCGAAACTGCCATGGGAGGCGACCGATTCCGTCTCGACAGCGCTCGAGGGAATTCGAGGGTACCTGCGACAAACACTAGAATCAGAGTCTCCTGTCGCTGCGGAGCGCTATACCTTTTTCCTCAACGACGAATCCGCTCCGGATGGCTCGTCCAGCCATGTCGAAGAGGGCGACCATTCCATGGGCTGGGTAAGAGCAGACACCTGCCCCAATGTGCCATTACTTGCGGCCAGCTAACAGGCAGTGAAACGCTCTTTGCAGGGAAACATCCAGCTCCAAGCCGTCATCGCAAACGGAAGCCTCTGGTTGCGACCCTGCTGGCGAGAACCAGTCGGCGCAGAATTTCTGGCAAACCATTTCGCCCACTCGCTCGTTGAAATCCTCAACACAACCCTCTCCGATAAGACCTCGTCAATCGGCTCTGTTCTAGAGCTGGGCGACTTGGACAGCTCAGTCATCTGGGCCTGGAATAAGGATGTACCTCCAGCCGTCGAGGTCCCCATCCACCAACTGATATCCGACCAAGTGCAGCGGCACCCAGAGTCGCCGGCAATCTGCTCGTGGGACGGCGACCTCACTTATGCTGAAGTCGACCAGCATTCCACACTGATTGCGCATCATCTCGTCAGCCTAGGCCTGCAAGTAGGCCAGATTGTGCCGCTCTGTTTTGAGAAATCGAGATGGACCATTGTTGCCATCATGGCCGTGATGAAGGCCGGAGGAGCGTTTGTGCTGCTGGATCCCAGCCTTCCTCTCAAAAGACGCCAAACGATGGCAACCCAAGTCCGAGCAACTCTCATAATTACTTCCAAAATTCACGGCCCATCCGGCATGGCAACCGCTCCGGATGCCCAGCTAGTGGTCGTGGACTCTGACGCGCTGCTATCGATGGCAGACTCTGCGACAGCTAACACGGAGCTACCCGTGGTCCCTCCCGAATCCCTCCTCTACGTCATCTTCACTTCTGGAAGCACTGGTATGCCAAAGGGAGTCATGATCAACCACACCACCTACACTACCAGCGCCCTCGCCCGGAGCACGGGTATTGGCTATGCCCACAACTCACGCGCCCTCGACTTTACCTCATATGCATTTGATGTCAGCATTGACAGCATGCTGTGCACTCTTCTTCGCGGCGGCTGTCTCTGTATTCCTGCTGACCAGGACCGCGTGAACGACCTGAGCGGAGTGATCCGGCGTCTCAGAGTCAACATGGCAAATATGACGCCTTCGGTGGCGCGTATTCTCGACCCTGACATTATCCCTTCGCTCCATAGCTTGGGGCTCGGCGGAGAGTCTTGCTCGGCGGGTGATATATCAATTTGGGGCCAATATACTCGAATTGTCGTTGGATACGGCCCTGCTGAGTGTACTATTGGGTGCACAGTCAATCCCGACGCAGCGGGCAAGCCGTATGTCAGCATCGGAGCGGGCACGGGAGCAGTGATTTGGCTGGTTGATCCAGATGATCACAACAAGCTTGTGCCCGTTGGAGCCGTCGGCGAGCTGCTTGTCGAAGGCCCCATCGTTGGCCAAGGCTACTTGTATGACCCGGAGAAGACTGCGGCAGCATTCATTGATGACCCGGCCTTCCTTCTCGCTGGTGGTGGTGGTGTTCCCGGGCGAACAGGCCGCCTGTACAAGACCGGAGATCTGGTCCGTTATGATCCGGATGGAGAGTGCGGATTCGTCTTTGTCGGACGCAAGGATACACAGATCAAGCTGCGTGGGCAGCGTGTGGAGCTGGGCGAAATCGAGTACCATGTCAAGAACCTGCTTCCACCCGGGACGGACGTGGTCGCCGAGATCATCTCACCACAGGCTCAGGGCAAGGAGTCCATGATTGTTGCATTTATTGCCGATCGCGAAGCCGCAAAACCCGAGGATGCCAGCGACAGTGAAGCTCGCCACGTCGAACTTTCGCCGCGTGTTAGCGAACGTGTTGGGTCTCTCAACGAAGAGCTATCCAAGGTGCTTCCAATCTACATGATTCCAACCGCGTACATTGGCGTGTCCAAAGTGCCGATGCTCGTATCTGGTAAGACAGACAGAAAGTCGTTACGAGCCCTTGGCGCAACCGTGCCTTTGCAATCCTCCCTCTCACTCACAACGCGATCGGACACCGACAAGCCCACCTCGGAGGCGGAGATCCTTTTGTGCGATTCCTGGTGCAATCTTCTTGGTCTCTCACCAGATCAGGTTGGAACAGAGCACAGCTTCTTTATGCTCGGCGGAGAATCCGTTCTTGCCATGAAGCTCGTGCCCAAGCTGCGCGAGAAGGGATTCATCCTCACCGTTGCAGACATCTTCAATTTCCCCACGCTCTCGGACATGGCGAAGGCAATGAAACCTGCGGATGAAGACGTCTTGGTGGATATGGAGGTGCCTGCCTTCTCGTTGCTCAAACCTGAGTGGGACCGCACTGCCATATTTGCAGAGGCGGCAGAGCAGTGTGGCATCGACGAGGCACTCATCGAGGACATTTATCCCTGTGCCCCCATGCAGGAGATTCATGTGGCATTCTATACCCGATCGACCGAAGGCTATGTGGCTCAAAGAGTTGCCGACGTCCCAAACTGGGGCTCGGTAGACAAGTTGAAGGCTGCGTGGGATGTTGTTCTTAGAGAGAGCTCAATTCTGCGCACTCGTATTGTCGAGTTCAAGCAGTACGGATTCTTGCAGGTTGTCATCAACCAACAAACGCAATGGCAACTCAAGACTAGCAGCCTGGACGCTTTCTTGGAGGAAGATAAGAATGAGCCTATGCTGGCTAGCACGCCGCTGTGCCGCTTTACCATTGTTCACGATGAAGCGCTCGACAAACTCTACTTCGTTTGGACGGCTCATCATGCCATCTATGACGGCTGGTCTACTGACCTCCTCGTGGAGCACGTGGAAGCTGCATTTGGCGGTCTTCAGGTATCGCGACCGGCCGAGTTTAAGCACTTCATTCGCTACTTGGCTGAGCCCGAGAGGGAGTCTTCCAAGGACTACTGGCGAGCCCAGCTTGAGGGAGCAACCGGCCCCCAGTTTCCTTCTCTGCCGTCGCGATCTTTTATCCCTGAGCCTGATTCTCTGGCAGAGCGTTTCGTTCCTATTGACCAGTCCACGAGATCCGAGTCTACGATCGCCACAGTCATCCGAGGAGCCTGGGCATTGGTGGCCTCTCAGTATGCCATGAGTGATGACGTGGTGTTTGGAGAAACATTCACAGGACGCACGCTTCCGATTCCGGGTGTCGAACAGATCGAGGGCCCGATCCTAGCTACCATTCCCGTTCGCGTACGCTTCGACCGCACCGCTTCCGTTCGGGAATTCCTTCAGTCAATCCAAGAGCAGGGTGTCGTCAGGACTGCACACGAGCATCTTGGAATTCAGAACATCCGCCGCTTGAGCGTTGATGCTCAAATTGCTTGCGAGGTCATGATGGGTCTCGTCATCCAGCCAAAGGAGCCCGACCCACCGAGTCGCTCAGATGATGATCTCCCGTCGTTCCGCACCGGGGATGCAGCACTTGAAGCTCTTCACTTCAATTCGTACCCTGTGATGCTCGCCTGTTCACTGGGCCAGGACGGGTTCCGGGTGGTAGCCAGCTTCGACTCGCGCGTCATTAGCCAGAGGCAAATGGAGCGAGTACTGTCACAATTCGAATGTGCTGTGTCTCAGCTCCGTGGCGAGCAGACACAGTCGCTGAGCGGGATGACGTGTGTCAGTGAGGAGGAGCTCAGTGAGATATGGGACGCCAATAAGACGGCGCCGCTTTCACTATCCGACATCTCAAGCTCTCTCGCAAGCGGAGACAAGTATCCTACCATCCGGCACGTTCCGTGGGTTGCGCATCCTGCGAAAGGCAATCTACTCATGCCAATTGGAACTGCTGGAGAACTTCTTCTCGAAGGTGCAGGAGAGGCGGCAGACCTGGATGCCCCCGAGTGGCTCAAACGGGGAGCAGGGAGTGTTCCTGGTCGACAGGGGAAGCTTTATCGCACAGGCGACCTTGTCAAATACACGGATGACCTGAGCTTGGTGTTCGTGGGTCGAAAAGAGACCATGATGAGTGTTGATGGCCGTGTCATCAACCTCACAGCCACCGACCTTGAGCTTCAGCGCCTGCTCCCCGCAAACACTGAAGTTGCCACTCACCTCGTCCTCCCAAAGGGCTCAACCAGCCAGACTCCCATGGTAGTCGCCTTCATCCAGGAGACTGCACTCAAGGAGGACCAAATGCTCGAACTTGGCGTCGACAAGGCAAACATCTCCTTCCCGCTATCCTCGGCCATTTCAATTCAGCTCGCCACTGCTGTCATCAGTCTCAACAAGGCTATGCTGGAAACCCTGCCGCCGTATGCAATTCCATCGATATGCATCCCCGTTGCCAAAGTCGCGGACTCCGGCGAGCCCGTGGATGTCAAATCTCTTCCTGCCTTTGTGGAACATGTTACACTGGAGCTAGTCACGGAACTTCGAAAGTCATTCGCAACCCTCCGCACTACCATTGCGAAATCTATCTCCACGACACCCAAAGAACGGGTCCTTCTCTCCTTGTGGTCTACGTTCTTGGATATTGAAGAGGACAAACTGTCCCTCGATGACAACTTCTTCCGCCTAGGCGGAGACTCCATCGTTGCCATGAGGATGGTGTCGGCACTGCGCCGAGCTGGCTATCGGTTGTCCGTGGCGGACATGTTCCAAAACATGAAGCTACGCAGCATGGCTAGTGCAATTGTCGAGAGTCCCATCGAACCCGAGCGACCCATCAAGATTTATTCGCCATTCTCACTGTTGGACGTCGGAGATGTCGATGCCTTTTTGTCCGAGAATGTCCAACCAGTTCTCGCGGAGTCGAGCTGGAACATCCGCGATGTTTTGCCCGCCACGGATCCTCAACAACGGGATGTCAAGTCAACTGTTTCTGGGACTAGGAGCTCAGTTCAGTACAACATGCTCTATTTGGATGAGTCAATCGACATGTCAAAACTTGTCGGATGTTTCAGGGACCTTGTTTCCCAGCATCCCATCTTGCGAACAGTCTTTGTCCAGCATAATGAACAAGTGCTCCAGGTGGTGTTGGAGGACATGGATCTACCTGTCTCCGAATTCACCATCGAAGGTCCCACAGATACATACTGTAAGGAGTTGGCCGAAGCAGATATCGCCATTGATTCTGCTTTTGTCTTTGGAGCACCTTTCCTTCATCTTTTCGTCGTTCACGGGACTGGCGAGAAAGCCTTGATGATTCGCATCTCTCACGCTCAATATGATGGAGTTTCATTACCTGAACTGCTTCGACAGCTTGAAATGCGGTACCGAGGCTTAGAAATACCGACATCGGCGCCTTTCACAAACTATATCCAGTACGCACAAGATGCAAGGAGCGAAAATATTGCATACTGGAGCAACGTGCTCCGAGGATCCTCTCCGACAGAGATCATTTCCCCTGGAGATCCTAGCAGCAAGACTGCTTTCATGACCAAGGCCATCGACGTCACTGCAAGATCTCCCGACACCACAGTGGCGATGCTGCTCACCGCCGGATGGGCCAAGGTTATGGGTCAGTTCCTCAACATCTCTGATGTCACGTTTGGAGGCATTGTATCCGGTCGTGATGTCGACATGTCAGGCATTGATGATATGATGGGACCATGCTACCAGTACATGCCGATCAGAGTCAAGTCCGAGCCCAACTGGACAGTAACGCAGTTGTTGGATCATGTGCGTGGCCAATACCTTGAGGGTAGCCAGAGAGCCACGCTCGGGTTCCAGGACATTCTACAAGAGTGCACCGAATGGCCAGCGCCAACAACCTTCTTTGGGTCTTTTGTCAACCACCTTAACCGCGAGTACTTTGATGATCTTCCTTTTGCTGACACGAAGTGCCGTGTTGACTACATCATTCCTCATCCGGAGCTACCAACTCCGCCTCGCGTGGTGTCGTTCCTGGAGTCTGGCAAGACATTTGTAGGTATTGAAGCTGATGAAGACCGACGAGAGTTTTGGGAGGCAAGACTGGAGGAGTTGGCTGTTACAATCGAGGGATTTGTGACAAGCCCTGAGGCTTTACTATGAAGGACATCTGATTTATCTTGCAATGTCCTGCAAGTATTGTTCGGATATAGGGGGAAAGAAGTTCTGCTATTGTGTTTAGTTTGAGATAAAGGCTATGGTTTACCCTTGATCCTCGAATATAATGACTTTTAACTGATTACTTGAGAAATGTTCTGTTGGCTCTATTTGAAGGGCTTCATGCGAATTCCGAACTCAAGGACGAACAATAAATTAAGCCAGTACCTATTACACGCGACTAGATACGCAATAAATCTAGTCGTACTATTCACACAAGTTTACTAATAGTATGCAAGCCTCTAGATCCTATCTGCATGGAAACAAATCCCGCCGTGACTAGGATACCTTAAACGCCAGTTGTGTTTCAATTGTCGTTCTGTTCACCCGCCGCCGCATGGTATTTCATTTCAGAGGACCATCTTAGTTTGATTTTCCGCAAAGCGCTGGCTCTCGGCATGTCTCATATCAGTACAGGTTTTGAGTGATAAGATATATCGCCGTCTACAGCATTCATACCGCCGTAATCTTGCCTTTTAGGCATCAACGATTATTTCTAATCTCCTGAGCACTCCGTCGATAACAGACCGGGTACAGTGGCTGAGTACATGCTTGGGGTCCAAGAGACGTTTGTCCTCACGTGTCATGCTTCTTTGCATCCTTCTTCACGCTCCGCCACTCCATCGCTAGTGCGCCCAGTATTGAAATGCATGCTAGTGTCAGGGCCACCTGGAACACTCGTCGGAGTGACTCGTTGTATGCCACCAGGACTGTCGACTTGACGGAGGCTGGCAAGTTGGCCAGCGACGTTACTCCACTATTCTGGATCATCTTAGGAGTGAAGCCAGGTAGGGCTGAGAGACGCTGGAGCAGCTGGCTGTTGAGAACGTTTTGGCCAACTGAGACGAAGATCGCGCCGCCGAGCAACTGGGAGAAGAACATGAGCGAGGTTCCAATCGGAATATCGCGCTTCGGCAGGACGGTTTGAGCGGCCAGGTTGGGAGCTTGTGAGCTGGAGCCCACACCCCAGCCGTAGATTATTTGGTAGCCGATCCATTTCGCCTTTGGAGTGTCAATCTCCAAGGTGCTAAGCAAGCCGGCACCGACGCTCATGAAGCAGACACCGAGAATCAGGAAGGGCGTATAGTAGCCAATTCGTTGGACCAGAACACCTGTCAAGACGGATGCAACGACCATGGAGATGATAAGGGGGAGGATGCGAATGCCCGAGTCTATTGCCGAGACCCCTTGAATAGCCTGGAACCAGATGGGAAGATAGTAGACTGTATCAAGTTAGCTAAATTTAGTACTTGGAGAACCCTGCGAACTCACTGAAGATCATCATCTGCGATCCATTGCAAATCGTTGAGAAGAGAGCAGCTAGGATACTGCGCTGCATAAAAATCCTTGGCGGAATGGTAGCTGTCTTGGGCAGGAAGATTTGTACCAACACAAAGCCTGACAGTAACACACCAGAAAGAGCGAGCAAGGCAATTATACGGGCATTGTTCCACTGTGGGAGATTTTAGTTTCCTTGCCTGATCATCGTTGAAGGAGTTTGCTTACAGAATAGGTCAAGCCACCCCACTGTAGCGCTAAGATCAAGCAGATACACCCGGGCACAATCAGTGCAGTGCCGTAAAAGTCCAACTGCGCCAGTTTGGACTTATTAGGGAGTTTCGTTGTATCTCGATCGGGGATCTTGAGAAGAAACAGTACGACAAGCATAGCAACTGCTCCTAAAGGGAGGTTGATATAAAAGCACCATCTCCAAGTGACCTTGGAAGTGAGTGCCCCCCCTAGTAGTGGTCCAATAACCGAAGCAATTCCAAACACAGCGCCGAACATCCCCTGATACAGCGGGCGTTTGTGCAGTGGTACAGCGTAAACGATGACGACCATCTTGATACGGGTTAAATATCAGCAAAAGAGGCACTGCACGGAACCTGGAACAGAAGATGCAAGTTAATGCATCATTTTCATTGCGAGACTCACCACGCCAGTTAAAATCCCTGCTGCTCCTAATCCCGCGATGGCTCGACCAACGATGAATGTGACGGAGTTTGGGGCTGCCCCGCACACGGCAGACCCAACCTCAAAGAGGAAGATGGTTGTTATGAAGGTGGCCTTGACGCTGTAGAAGGAGTAAATCTTCCCAAAGAGCAGCTGAAATGCGCATGTCATCAAGAGATAGACAGAGCCATACCAACCAATATCTGTGACAGAGTGGAAGTCATCCGTGATCTGGGGAATAGCTGTCGTGATGATCAGACGATCCTACTACGCTGTCAGTCTTTGGGTCTCGAGCTAAGAAAGAGGATGTACAGACAAGAGATACCAAGAACATGCAAATGAAGACCGAGGTGAGAAGCAAGCCAAGCCTCAGTCCAGCCGGGTAAGCAGCATCCTCACTGGTAGTCTTTTCCGAGGGTACAAGATCCGAGCCCTCATTTGAGTTGGCACCGTAGACAGTTGTTTTTAGTTCTGGATGTGTCGTAGCTTCAGAGCCTTCAGGTGAAGAAGCGGGAGGCTTGGTTTGTTGACACTTCATCGATAACATTATACTTCCGTTCGTGTCTCAACAAAAGAGTTGTGGTGAAATGTGCAGTGTGGAGAAAGAACTGTTCCAGGATTACTCAATAGAATATCAGAAGGAGAGACTGGGAACAGAATGCTAGAAGGAATGTATCGAGACTCGAGGAGAACCTTTTATTTAAAGCAAAGGTTGTAATGCATTCCCGAAATTAAATCTTCGGCCGACGAGATCATCCATTGGAAAGTTTTACGGACCTGGACTACAGACCCCGGTAGCGGTGCAGTTTATCTCGGGCCCGAGATCTTTGAAACAAGTTAGGGTCATCCGCCTTGTCTTTCAGAGCAAGGCTAAAGAATTGGTTGGGACATTTCAAGATGCCCTGCACTCTGTAGCCTGTCATCAAGGGCGACTTAATTAGTTAGGAGAGAGGTCGATCGGCCGGTCGGGGTCCGAGACGGGTGGCGCTAATCCATTCTTGGTCCCGAGATTACCGAGGCTCCACGTTACTAGCCAAGGCGTGGACTGCTCGGCCGTCACCTGGGCAATCTTCACTCGCACTGATAACCCGAACTTGAACGAGGGTACTCGCTTCCAACCCCAGTGAGCAACTCGGTCTCACTACCTCATTTACCAAGTCTCTCAGATAATTATGACGCCATCCCCAACGACCACGCCCACGGCGCTACCCAGGCACGCGTGTTCGCTCTGTGCTCGCCGAAAGGTCAAATGCGACAAAGGCGATCCCTGTTCCAACTGCCTAAAGGCGCAAGCTCAGTGCTCGTATGAAGCACCGATTCCATCTCGACCTCGAAAGAGGGCTGCCGACGAAGACTTGCTTGTCCGGTTGGCTCTGTATGAAGATCTGATGAGGAAACACAATGTTGACTTCACCTACTACGCCAATACCTGGGTCTCTTGTGGGCTGGAAGGCAAACTTAAGGAGAGCGACTCCCAAAGTCCAGCATCCATGAAGTCTGTGGATGGCCGTCTCGAATTCAAGTCTTTCCCTTTGGGGAGCTCTGCGCCAAATGGAGAACGGTGAGAAGACCGGCCGAAATTCGCCTTTATTGGGTAGTTGCTTATTCTTCTTCAGGTGTCTGTGGTCGAACTTGGACTCAGAGGTGTGTTATTCCAAGACTTGCTGGTCGTTGATGGCTAACATCTCCGCCATCACAAGCTCAAGTACCCTCCCATCCAGAGCTTTTGTCGCAAAGAAGAAGACGCTTTGCATCCGCTGCCACCAAGTCATTTCGCTTCTCCTAGTACTCATCCTAAACTGAGCGAATTACACCCAGAACCAAGAAGTATCTACCGGTTCTGGCAGACTTTTGTCGAAAGTGTCAATCCGCTTACAAAGATCGTTCATGTGCCAAGTCTGCAGCAGCGCATCTTGGATGCAAGTTGGGATCCGTCCGCCGTGTCAAAACCGCTGGAGGCTATGCTGTTCGCCATCTACAATCTAGCTGTCAGCTCAATGTCAGCGGATGACTGCCTAGCCTCCTTCGGCGAGACTAGAGGTGCCCTGTTAATGCGTTACCGGGCGGCAACCTTCCGGGCTCTCGTTAACGCCGATTTTCTCATAACAAGGGAACTCGAGGTTCTGCAAGCATTTGTATTGTTTCTTTTCGCCGACCCAGATTCTGACTTAACCTCCACCCTGACTGGCGCCGCCATACGGCTGGGCCAGAAGATGGGTCTACACCGAGAAAATTCGGACCCCAAGATCTCTTTCTTCGAGAAGGAAATGCGTGTGCGTGTCTGGTGGCAGTTGTGTGGCCTCGACTCCCGAAGTCGCACTGTTTCCACTCCGGGAATGAATCCGCCGCCTTCCGAGCTCGGGGACGCCCGCCTTCCTCTCAATGTCAACGACGCGGATTTACACCCGGACATGGACGGGGCCCCTATCGAGCACAACAGTCCCACTGAGATGATGTATGTCTTGATGAAGTTCGCGGTCACCAGCTGGCTTCGAACATCGCCCACGGCTGCTAAGGTCTTTGAGAACATCTTTCGAAGCCCTGTGAGAGGTAAAATATGTATGGAACGGGAAGACGAGGCCATAAATGAGCTCGGGGTCATGTACCAGGAGAAATTCCTTCGCAACTGGGACAAAAGAATTCCTCTCCATGACTTTACCCACGCCATGGCGAACCTTGCTATTGCTCGGATGCGGTTCAAGCTACACCATCCCCGGGGGCGGACTGCCGCTAATGGAGGCGATGATTTCATGACACGGGAGGAAAGTGACATTCTCTTTGAATCGGCTGTCCTTTCATTGGATATGGTGGAAGTGGCCATGCGTAGCCAGTTTTCTTCGCATCTGTTCACCCATATGCATATGACATCCAAGTTCCAGATCGACGCCTATATCTACGTTATTAGCGATTTGCGGTGGAGGTCTTCCGGAGACCGAGTGGCCTTGGCTTGGAAAATGGTTGAGGAGCTTTACGTTAAGCATCCTGAGCTAATCAATGATACTGGGAACACCTTCTTTATCAGCCTCAGCAACTTAACTCTGGAGGCTTGGGAAGCGCGCCGGAAAGCCTTGGTGTTTGGCCAGGGCGTTCGGGAATCTGATGCCACGCCACACTTCATTCAGTCCCTTTGGAATAAGAGGCAGACCAGGAATGCAGTAAGTGTCCAGGCGCTTCCTGACTCGGACTCTCACGTACTAGAGGGCTTGAGGTTAATGAGTGATGTTGATTTGGATTTGGATTACTGGAGTGACTTCTTACAATTATAGATTACTAGCTGGAAGGACAAGGAAGGGAGAAAGAGGGGAGATGAAGGAGGAGGAGGAGGAGACGGGGGACAAGGTCTTTTTTTAAATTTCAGTTTAAAATTTAGGACATGCTTGGGCCCTGCATTCGGCAGACTCCACCACGCGTAGCACATGAAGCACACAGTAGTGTAAAAAGGGTCAGCAGCGAGCTTGTGAAGCATGACATAGCCAGCTGGTTACAACAACATCCTACTACTCGAATTGCGCTCTTCTCTTATCGTATTCGCCTTAGGTTGGTATTAAAAGCAAATTAAACATGCCAGAGTCTACAGAGTATGGTAAGGAAGGCCTGTTTTGGGTTGTTATAAGGTATGACCCATGTCAGCTAGCTGCGCCTGTGTGCTTATCCGATACCAAAGTCCCACAGTCCTACGTAGCAGTGGCCGGCGCAGAGACTTGTCTGTTGGCCGGAACGCGACGTGCCAAGATGCACATGGCTAACACAGTGACTACGCTTATTGCTCTGCGTAGTGTTGTGCACTCAACTATCGCGCGAAGCGATACACAGCCTCCGCCCGTCAGGAACACTAAAAGATAAGTCCAACACACGAACCCATCATCGCCCAAAATTTGTGGGAGATGTCTTATCTAAACTCGTTTTTTTGTTGCTGCGAAGATGGAATTCGACGTGGCCATCGCTATCAGGAACATTAGATTACCACTTGACGAGAAACGTAACAAAAATGACATTACACAACGTGTATGATGAGTGGGTGGTCAATATTCTATACACGACTTGACAAGGGTGACAATTGCCTTCAGTGTCCGAATAATAATAATCCCTATGTAGGTCGCCGCCGATACAAGGCGCGACAGTTGTTCCGTAGTTCGAGCTGATCCGTTTCCTGTCTACGAGCTGTTGTGCGGCGACGCAGTCCGTTGGAAGATGAGAGCTAGCGAGGGATTATCCCTCTAGGGTCCGAATGAGGAATTGTTGCGGGATCTGAGGGAGAAGCTCTTAGAAAGGTGTGACAACATACCACTGCAATTTTCAAGAGGGCTACAAAGTGAGGTGCGAGGCTTAGCAAGAGCGAAGGGACTAATAATCTATAACCATATTACCCATTGTATCATGCGTCTTCTAGTCCACTAAATGATTCACCTGTGCTAGTTTCTCCATCAGATCCATACTCAACCTCATAAACCGTTCGCCAGATGACCTTCCCAACCTCAGGGTCCATTATGACGGCATAGTGCGTCTCGTCGTTGCTGATCTCTCTGTCCTCCACAAACTGCATGACATCTTTCAACGTCACGACGTTGCCGCGTTTTCGATACCGCCTCTGACAAGCACGCACTTGTTTCTTCCACATCTCATCCAAGCGCTTCTTTCGGTCTAAAGAGTACTCAACAAGCTCTGCCATGCCTGTCGCACTTTCGCTGGCAGCGAGTTCGACGGCTGCCTGCTGCAGCTGAGACGGGTCCACCTCATCCGTTGCGTCGTGGTTGTACGCGGTCAGGAAAGTGTCTGACTCCCTGACCGAGGCCCGCCGGTGGTCCTTCTCGACGACGAAAACGCGGTCCGGAGTGCAAAGAATTAGATAGGCAGCGGTTGATGGGGAGGCTGATAACGTCGCGAGAATGGCCACGATGCCACTTTCCTGGACTTCTTCCGTGATGTCGGAGGCTTCCTCAGGTGCAGGCTCTTTGCAGATCTCTCCTCCTTTCACCCCAGGCGCATCCAGAAGAAATCCACGCAAAACACTGGAGATGGACTGCCGGAAGCCAAGCGCAACCATGGCTTGCTGCCAGCGAAAGGCGGCTCTGGCCCGTAGCGTTGTTCGATCGTGGTGCGGCCGAAAGTTCAGGCTCATACTGAGACCCTTTCTCACACCAGTTAGGACGCCCACATAGCCGAGATACGTGACTGTCGTGGCCACAACAGGCCCGCCTTGGGAGCGAACAAAGTCCAGCTCGACGACGATCTTGCGTAGTTGGTCCATCCCCCAATCCAGTGTGCGAAAGTGCAGCATGCGGGATTTCTTTTCCAAGCCCGGCTTTTTGGGATCGATGACACAAACGCCACCGCTTGTGCAACCTAGCAGCAGGTCCAGGAGCACGTTGAGCGCGACCAGGATGTGCATCGGGATGCCGATGGCCTTAGAGATGCCGGCGATTTCAGCCGACTCATCGGTCTTGTAGAGTCGGCGCAAGGCCACGCGAGCCATGACACCAAGACATTTTCCAAAAGTTGCGCCTGCGAGGTCGTGAAGAAGATCGTAAAATAGACTGGGCAGGTCGCAGTCTTTGACCACGTCTCTGAAGTGAGGGATGATGTGATCGTAGCGGTTTTGAGGTGGTTGAGAGAGGTCGATGGTGAATTTCGGTATCTCTGAACCTCTCTCCATGCTTTTTGTTGCTGTAGAAGAGTCCAATTTAGCTTGTTGATGATGATTAGGATGGCTCTGAGGGTGACGCTCTAAGGCTAGCTGGCATTCATGGCGGAAGAAGAGAGGACTGGAGAACAGTTAGACTGCCTGCTGAGCCATTTGGCCAGTTGTTTTGAAAGTCCTACGGAGCACATCTGCCTAAACAGTGGCCTTAAAAATCAGGCGCCATGCCTGTTTGCAATGGAGAGTAAGCATGCATACACCGGGAGGCTCTGCAGGAAGAGAATGGTTCGTGGAGGATATCTGTCTGGTACAGCGAACCCCGCTCCAGACGTCATTATTGTCATGGGACGCAAACTCAACGTTCTGGAAGGAGGAAATCATCGTTCCCAGCGCAAAAGATCTCGAACGATGGGGGAAATTAAATTAGAGCAACAGGGACGTGATATAGGGTGGGACGAGGACAGTAGTGGGAGGAGGAATGCCCAGTAACAATCGCACGAAGAAAAGGGCCATGCCTAAAGCGAGACAGTAGACTATGGGCTTGAGGAGAGAGCACATGACTTGAGCGACGTACATGTTTATTAGTCATCAGTGCCTTTTCAGCTCGGCCGCCGGGCAATACTAAATTGATTGGCTCATTGGTTATACAGTAGCGGCCGAAATCAGGTTCGGACACAAGCTTTCCAAACTACTTAGGGCCAATATTTGACGGTTGTGGCTGCTCATACAGTGTGGATCTTGGCAACGGTGGCCTAGAGTTAACTGCGGTTGACTGGTGTCAGCGGTTGCCTAATGACGACTTATGCCCGTTCCTGGACCGTAAGCTCGTCGCTTTATTCGTGAGAAGACTGTAAGCTTCAACTCTCATTTTAACGATCAAATTCATCATCTGAGACAGACACTACAATACGGCATATGGCAATGGTTGTTCTTGAGCTAGGCAGCTTGATTAGTGCCCACCCGCTCGGACTCAAAATGTCACATTCTGGGGTCATGCATGCGCTACCTAGATTATGTGGCACCTTCTTGTGGCTACTTCGCTAAGGCAACAGTCCTACCGCTGACCCACAAGGGCGAAGTCAAAGTTCAGCTATGAGCCACTTCTCGTTTGGGATGACTATCGTCCTGACTCTCTATGCAGACCATGGTCAGTGGTCAAGGCTATGTCTCTTTGGCGACAAGGTGAACTATACACGCCAGGGTACAAACAACTTGGGTTGCTGCGAGCCGAGGGGAGCTCTGCCGTCTCCCACGAAATAGGATTTGCCCATGGTTCAAAATTCCCGCATGTCGAGGAGGTGTTGCGACGCTGGAACGGAGCGCCCAGAGTAGCAATCCATTAATGAATTGACTTATGATCCGTGTAGACCAGGGGTTGTCCCCATGCGCTAGCAAGAGTTAGCCGCCAGTCGACACGCCACAACTGTCAATGCGTTGGACGCACTTCATGATTACGAATTTGAATCAAGACACAGTTGGGGCTTGAAGAGACATTAAAACTATTTCACAGTAACTCAGTGGCATTCATTTCAGTGAACTTGATTCCTCTAAGAAGAGCAGTGGAAGAAGACACATGGATAGAAGGCTCATGATTCGCTTTGGGGATTTGCTCGGGGAGGTACAGGTTCGCATTAGAACTAGTGCCCTATGATAAGCTACGCCTCCAAGCAACTGCATTCCAATGACCCCCCGGAACTAACCTTATGACCCCTAGCGAGGACACTGACTTGCTCCTACCCTTGTAACACACCCATGACGTGTGAAGTATGGTCATGACTTGGTACTAGCGGAATTGCACAACATATTGGGCTGATGAAGCCAAAAAGAAGGGAACGGGCTGCCAAAATGTGAGAGTACAACGCGTAATTGTCACTGTATACTCGGGAGAACCGCCCTTGGCTCAGGTGGGTTCGTTGGCTGGCGAAGGCCCTGTCCAGATCCGCCCATTTGTGTCCCTGTCCAAGACACGGCCGCATACTGAACTACGCCAATTAGAGTAGACTATGACATCTGCCGTAAACGTTAGATGCGTCCGATGTGGCCATATTGGGAACTACTCACCGACGTTTGGTGCTACTAGGTATGAGAAGGCCCCAAAGTGGAAATGCGCACTCCCAGCAGATGTAGCTGTCAGTGGTTATGACAGGTGGTCTCTCGTACCTCATAGGCCCTTGCGGCGTTAGCGAGTTTAGAACCTGAGGATGAACCCTAACGAATATCAGCTTTGTCCAGAAACAGCTCCAAGCAGGCTGAGCTTATAGCCACATGAAAGATCCATCAGCACGTGCGCCCTTTCAGAGGGCACTCTTGCCCCGCCTTTTGCTCCAACCCGTGTTCTTACTGCTCGTCCACATCTTACTATATGTTGGTGATTGTTGGAGCTTTCTTCTCTGTCACAGTCGAACACAAAGAGCCCTTCCAACAATGGGTGAACCTCCTCAAATGCCACAGAAATTGGGCGACGCTATGCCTCCAGGCTACCGTGCTACCGTTGGACGCCTCCAGACATTTACATTGTCTAGCGAGGATATGGGCTCAGCGGCTGACCTGAGTATGGGCAAAGCACTTGTGGCGGCCTGGCAGCAGGATGGAATCTTGCAGATTGCCATGGACACTGAGCAGCAGAAACTCTATAAAGCAGCTAATGAGGCCAGCAAGCGCTTCTTCCGCAAGCCTCTTCACCAGAAATCTGCGTGCATTGATAGCCAGAGCTATTCCGGTTATATTGCGAGCGGTGAAGAGCTTACAGATGGCCTCGCTGATTACAGTGAGATCTTTACTGTCACGAAGGACCTCGACTTTGACGATCCCAGGGTATCCGCCAGGTGGCCTTGCCATGGGAGTTGTCCTTGGCCTGACGCAGACCTACGGGACCCCGTGAAGGAATACATGGACAACCTCGGGCAGACTGGCGAGAGGCTTCTCGGCCTTATCGAGCTAGGCATCAATGTACCAGAGGGATCTCTGACCAGCATTACGGAAGACGGGTGGCATCACATGCGAATTCTCAGGCATGAACCCACAGCTTCTTTTTGAGATGAGACAGAGCTAACGCGTTGGGTTCAGATTTCCCGCAACCAACGATATCAATGGGAAAGGCAAAGACGGCCGAGGCATTGGCTCTCATACCGATTATGGTTTGCTTGTAATTGCAGCAGCTGACGATGTTGGGGGTAGGAGAGCCCTCTTGACGGAGTTTCAACATAAATGCACCTGCTGATTCCATATATAGCTCTCTTCGTTCGTCCTCCCTACCAGGGCGAGTCTGTTGCGAACTGGGAGAGGAGTGCTGCTGGCATGAAGGAAGATAATGATGGTTGGGTGTTTGTTCCCCCAGCCGAGAATGTATTCACGGTTTTCCCAGGCAAGCCTCCCATCTCTTCGCTAACAGGCGGCTTGTTGATAACAAATTCCTAGGTGACATGATGCAGTACATGACTAACTCTGTCCTCCCCTCAACGCTCCACAAGGTGGGGCTTAATACAAAAGAGAGGTTCGCCTTTGCTTACTTTCACGAGCCCAGCTTCCAGACAGTCATCAAACCTCTTCCTGGGTATGAAGCTGGTCAGAGCCCACAAATGGGGATCCATTACGGGAAGCATTTCACCAACATGTTCATGAGGAACTACCCCGAGCGCATCACTACTCACCGGTTGGTCGATGAGGGCCGGTACAAGTTGCTAGATATGGAGGCACTTCAAACCATGACGGGTTGAGACAGGAGACAGGAGACTTTGTTGCGCATCGATAGCATTTGGTACCATGTTTAGTTTTCTATGTTTTGTTCTATACACGCTCTTTACTCATCTTTGTTACGGCACACGTCTGGAAAGATCTTGATTCTACTCACGCGCGCGTGCGCACACACATGCAAGTCCATTACGCCCGGTATTCCTCCCACAGCTGTGCCGCGGAGTGGACGTCAACGCTCTTTGAAGGGCAGGTATTCTATAGCTATAGCTATTACTAGGCTATCGTGGGTAAATCCCGTGGTTGGAATGCTGTTGCCGCTGAAATTCTTCCTGTGAGTTAGATCCTATGGTCTCTGAGACGAGCCCATGCGACGTAGTCCATTTTATTAGCAGTTGCTCCTGATCTCATCCGCGATCACCAACCGAAATCTTGGCCTGCAGGAGTAGATCCAAAAATGCTGCTCTATGAAACCTCTCCAATGCTGCGACAACTCACGTATTTTCTTTCGACTCGGCCCAAGAGCATTTAGTCGTCGATTCCTTGTTGACATGACCCCAACCTATGTTCTCTAAATCAGGCTCTAAGACAATCCACCAGGAAACATCTGCCATGCCACCACGGTTTCACCCGGTAGAGCAAGTCGCCCGATTCATCGAGCGTGTTCTTCTATGTATGATACTATAAATGATATAATCCATTCGGCATAGCTCTTCCGCTATAGCCCAATGTTCTTATCAGTACAGCGCCCCCCAGGATATATCGGCAGGCGTGCCCTCTTTCAAATTCTGGGAATTGCGGTAAGTAGATTGCCTCCGATGTTAGGGGCTCGAGAGTTTTCGTAGTGTGCTTAAAAGAGAAGGACTTTGTCTGGTGAGTACCATCGACCATAGGCATCTGTCTCTGCAGCTTTATGAATGTGGGCTCACGTGGAAGCTGCACTGTCCCCTCCCTCACAAGAGTTGTGCCATGGCTGCTGAGTGCTCCGCCCCCGTCACTGGAGCTGTGCTATCATCACTCCGCTCCTATCAAACCGCAGGCTTTTAAAAAGCCATTTCGCTACCTTGTTGCCTCCTAGAGCTCGATCGCAAGCCCAGTTGAAGGTTCCGTCAGTGGATTTCTGAGCCATTATTGTGATGAGCTCACTCTGCCGCAGCCATGGCTGAGCGCAAGGCCACGTACCTAGCCACCACCATGGAGTATTCAAGCCCTACAACTCTCATCATGTACGCATTTAGACGCTACCATGGTCAAGGCAGTACATCTGCCATCAGGTGCTCTTTCAGCCACCACCATGAAGTGTTTAACTAACATATTCAGCTGCTACAATACGTTCCAGAGCAGTCACATTCAGCACTCATCACCGATAGTATACCTTTCTGACAACCTCGAGGCGTTATAGAGACCAGCGCTTGTCTGGATCCTGCCCACTTCCCTGTATAGGTGCATTAATCTTGTAATCACCGAGATTTCTCACACTTGCAAACGCTGACTTCCTCCTTTCAACCTGTAGCTCCATAAACTATACCTGTTTCCTACATAATCGATACTTGCACAATGATGTAATTCTCATAACAAACCGGATAGGGAAATAATTGGGGTTGACGGGCCTCCAGGTAGTGGTTAGTTATCTTAGTGTACACATTATCTAGCAATTGAACTTGTTCTAAGTAATTCTCATAACAGATCAAAGTATGAATGCATTTAACTGGGTTTCCAATATTGAGTGATAACCTATTTGTGAGCCCTCTAAACATGAGTCCAGCGTTGTCTCCCTCTAAATGGCGTATATTTCTATGTAAGTTTCAGCTTGATTGTGATATCATAGCCTAGCATAACCTAAATACAGACCGACCGATCTAGCATAGCACAAAGTCTCCGCAACTTTATGCAAATAGCGAGCTTCACGCCTTAGATGAACTGAAATGCAGTTCTATTCCTTGAAGCCGTTTGAAGGACAGGAGACAGTCAACGCAGGTTCTGGTGCGGAAGTGGATTACCTAAGATCGTGATGCTTCAATATACAGGTGGAGATATCTAGGCTTCATCGTTCAAATATGAGAAATCGTATCTGAAAGTAATTCTTGATGAGGAAAGGGGCCGCCCTAGTGTCAATTCCTTCTCGGTCTGTCGAAAGTGAAGAAAGCCCTAAGTTGGAAGCTTAGTACGTATTAGTGTGATGAACTCAGGCGGGACATGAAAGGAGCCACCGGGAATCAGCTGTTGTTGATGGCTAATAGTCCTCATTAATGAACTATAGCTTGTTATCGTAAATGTGTTTAATATTCTATCTCTCTTATACCCCCGGTGTAAAACCACTTAATAAACAGCTTCTCTCCTTTATATGAACTATATTTACGTCCAGAAAGCCAATTCCTAGGTCATGACAACATAGTGGCAACAATGTCGGCCAGAAGCAGAGCTAGAGGAAGAGCAAGAAACTCCCCTAGAAAACTGATGTGCCCACTTCCACCTGTGGAACTACTATGACTCGGTGCGGTCTCCGATGGGGTGATTGATGAAGAAGCATCATTCACCCCCACGACAGGAACGTTCCCTTTAGTGGCATAGTAGTTGTTGTCATACGGATAGACATTCGTGTAGTTATATGACCCCCCAGACGTGCCCCAGATTGACTTTACTGACCCTAAAATGCCCCTTCTAGCGGCACACTTGGCTTCCGTGTCAGGTCGCGGCCACCATCCGGGAACTTGTTCCTTGTCGTTGAGCGGCCCGGGGTAAGATGTGTTCCAGAACAAGCCCTGGTACGAAATGTTTGTGTTCTTGTAGCCCACTCTGTTGGCTACCAAAGCGAACACATTAGCATCACAGTCCCAGCGGCCGAGGGAGGGGAGGTCCCAGTTAACCGACACTGTTGACAGCGTGGAGTAGTGATTGTAGTACATGCTGTCCGTAGTGCCGTGTAGGGACGGGTGGACGGCGCCGCCAAGAAGAACTGTGAAAATTCTATTTGGAATGTCGTACTGATGTGTCTCGTCGAAGCTGACCACGATGAGAGTCTCGTTTACGAAGTACTCGTTCCTCAGAAGGGGTCCAAGCCATCCACGGAGCCACCTAGCGGCAAAGCCCAGCCCAGTATCGTGCCCATCATTGCGAATATTTGGGGTGAAGAATGCCCACTGAGGGAGTTTCTTGTTCGCCAAATCTTGCTCAAAGTTGGCAAAGTTCTTGATTCGGGCCTTGCGTGTCGTGTTATATGAGATACTATCGTAAGTTGATAATGGATCATGTTTGCGCACGTAGCCATCAGCATGGGACCCTTGGAAGTTGCCATTTGACAAGTCCTCCTGATATTCAGCCCAGGAAATCTGCTTGGTATCGAGGAGGTCCACGACAGTAGATATATTGGCTGGAATGGGATGGTAACCGTCGTTCTGCAAGCCAAATGTGTCCCCTCCCACGATGGCGATATAGTTTGGCTCTGAGGGATGGGTGACTGCAGGAAGTGTCAATCGCAGCGGGTTCATTACTAGGGACATAATATCCCACCTGCATAAGAATTTACGAGGAGAACGCCCTGATCGGCGAGCCATCGCATGTTCTCATCGCCAGCCGCTGCCTATCTGCATGTTAGTTCCGGCCCGTACAATATACAACCTAGCATTCTGAAAGTTGCGAGCTGGCACCTACCTCAAAATTGGTATTCTCTAGCCATATCTGAAGTATTCGGCTGAAGGCCACGCCCGGTACATATGGCTCTTCGATTGCATGCGGGGCTTGTATGGCTTCCAGGGCTTGTTTGCCAAAACTAGAAGTGGTCGGTTTGCCGGCGACTGCCACGCCAGCCATCGTGGCAATCGCTAGGATCAGCTTGACCGGCAAAGTCTTCATACTTGATGAGTGGATATGCAGTTGAAGAATTTTTACGGAGGGTATGGAATTTAACAGAGCTGCAGACTGGTTCAGTCTGTCGGAACGTCACTAATCGGCGTCATTTGTTTAGACGCCTCGTCTTAGACCAGGATTTTGACCATTCTGTCGTAGTACATCCTTTAGTAACCTTCGCATTAGCCCATGACTAATCTTCGGGAAATGTACCGAATGTCCGCGTAAGCGAAGTTTAATTCCTACGCTACCTAAAATATGATCCAATAAGCAAGAGGAAGGAGTGGCGTGTTGCACTCCATGCACATATCGCCAGGTCATTGCGCCTTGATGAGGTGGCCGCTGGGAAAGCCTTGACAAGAGAAGCTTCACGCTAAACCGAGAGTTCCCCAACGTACTCAGCATTATTCTTGAGGCAAATCCACCGCGTAGGATTCTGCATTGGAGAGAATGTTGGCCCGTTTGAAGTGACGATACGGCAGAATCAAGTGACTATTCCTGACTATGTTCAAGGCTCAACGCGGCCCTTCCCGTTGAAGCTAGCATCCTCCTTGGCCACCCCCCACTGGGCTGAAGGTTTCGCCAGAATCGAAAGGTGTCGGTGTTGGTGTCAGCGATGTCAGTGCAGGACGAGAAGAACAGGAGTGCTATCGCTAGCTGTGGTGGATTTTAAGTAGTAACGAAATACGTAGCCTAAGCATTCCCCACCCACCTGAGCCCTTTTGCTCTGACGTTTCCTCCTTTCAGGCTTGAAAACCCCCTTTTCAAGCTTCTCGTTTGTACGAAATCCAGTTTCATTTCAAATTCGCCTCTTTCTCCGATTTCGGACTAATTACTACTTTGGGCCTTCACGTTTCGACGAAACCGTCTGAAAAGAAACGTATAGTAGTAGAAATGTTGGGTTAATATATACCGAGGCTGGGTATTATTAGATGATATCTCAGGGGCTAGTAGAGGCTGTAGGCTTAATATCTGATAATATGGATTTGTGTTTTCACCTGGGCTAAGATCCTCTCAGTTCGTATCAAGGCGACATTCGCCTGGAGTAAGGCTCGTGTTTCCAACCTCAAACATACTGAAGAAAGACAGAAGAAAGGAAGAAGAAAAAGAGGGAAAATACAGATCAGTAAAAGAAAGAAGGGTAAAGGGAAGGAGAGCAATGTGACAATATTTCCCAAGCAACTCGAGGCTGCCAAGGCTGAGGCATCTTGCCGGCAAAGCTTTGACAAGCCACCAACTCCTGGATCAAATGAGATATGTGATACCATTCTGACCAGCCTCATCCAATCCCAAGATCACACCTCACTTATTCACCTCTTAGCAGAAAAGCCTTCCATTCTGATCCTCCATTGTAAAACCAGACACTCCAAACTTATCCGGCTTTGTCCCTGCGTTGTCCAAGAAAGTCAACGGTGCCGGGGCTCCCACCTGCGGGTTATTAGCAGCCTGCAACGGCTGAAATCCCTTGCTTTTTCTTGTATTGTAGTCGAGCGTTACGCCGCTCGGAAGGTTGGGACTGCTGTATAGAGTGCATGATCTCTTGCCGCTATCCATCTTAGGCATGAATGTGTGCTTCCACACCCAGTTCGTGCAAATGGTCTTTTGTTTCAGGCATTCCGCGACGCAGTCACAAGCGGTCTTAAAGCCATCCTTGAAGTAAAAGTGTAGCTCTGTAACGACCCCTGTCATGTCGATACCCTGGTAGTAACGGACGCAGCCACCTTTGTCATTGGGCGCCTGCAGTTGCGGGAAGCGGTCCTTGGTGATTTTTCCCTTGCAAATCGCCCAGTCCGAGTAGTGGTCAAAGTCTGGGAAGATGTTGGGGTTTTGGTCGTGGTTGTCGCCGCCATAGGGTGGATTGCCGGGACTGGCTAGGACAGCAGAGGCGAGGAGGAGGGCGAGGGCTGTCGAGTTGAAGTGCATCTTGTGCGTTGGTAGCGAGTGAGGTAGGAAGATATGGTACAACCGGTTTGTTTTTATTTAAGTAAGGGATAGATAGTAGGAGACTGTCGTGATAATAGCGATGGATGTGAGTAAGAGCGAAGGTATCTCTTGGCATGTTGAAGCCATTTGGGGGTAATTATCAACGGTCTTTAAATGCAGGTCTCCGCCGTGGTGCACCGTGAGCCTCTTGCAACTTGAAGTGGTTCATAGTGATGCCATAATTACAAGCTGGCGCGGAGGTCTTTTGATCCGGGACTCTGACCTGATGATACCGTCAGTAATTTACACAGCGACGGATGCCCGGAAATCGGCACCTGGGAACCGGCCCCGGGCCATTAAGGCGACGGGGAAGACATCCAGAATGATACCACGCCATGCTTTTAGACTTTCCGTATTCGCTCGCTCGGATGCGGCAGTTGAATCAAACTTTTACCGTGCAGCTGACGACACCGTTTTTTAAAGGTTAAAGCGATTCTGAAAATAGTTTGTTGAGAAGAGGTAGGGTTTGTCCTAGGGGGAACAGACCTCCAGTGTTTAGACTGGAGTTATTTATATAATCTGTAATCTCTACACGTCCTAATTCGTATCAAATTGTAATATCGTCGTCAATGGCACAACGACATCATCACTGAATGCTAATGCTGGATGCTAGTCTTCTTGATCCGGAAACGAAGTGGTCCCATTCCCCAAGCACCATAGTACCACATCAGTGTACACTGTGCCAACATGGAACCCAAATTGAGGGATAGAGGTTTGTGAAGCCCGTGACTTCACATGTCAGTGCCCGATTGCTCTCTAGGGTCGCCAAAGATGATTGAAGCTTTACGTTACGGAGGCTGTCGCGGTTTGAGCTGCTGGGCGTGATGAAGCCTTACATCCCATAGACAAGGACGTCGGCTCCGTTTGTGCGCGGGCCATTGCCCAGAGCATCTCAATCTCCTGCGTGAGGACTTTCTCACAATCACTCGAGAAGCCTTTGAGAGCCTAGACCCGGACAGAGCTCAAGGAGGCCAGACGTTGAAGCTGTCAAGGTCGAAACATCGAGAACTGGTCGGTGTAAGACGGCCTACAGTCCATTCACCAAGTTCTACCTCCAGGATGAGAAGCAGGGCATACCCCGGAGGACTAAGTTGCCATTTCCTGTTCACACGGTCAGCCGTGTCATGGAGATGGACGAGAGTATTGGGTCTACTCGGACGACCAAGTACCATTACCATGATGGTACTATGACAGACATGAGAGAGAGTTCTGAGGCTTTGGATTTGCGGGATTTTCACTCTTCCAAGGAACAAAGATTTACAGAAAGCCGACTTGCCACACGAAGCTGTGGTATCACACCGGAGCCGAACAAGCGGGAGTCGCGTCGGCCGATTCAACCGCCTTTAATAAGGTCTGGCTACAATCTCAGATACCTCGCGGGCTTGACGGGCACAGGGCAATGGATGCGTTTCGAGCCCTCAAAGGAAATGAGTTACGCGTTGAAGTCTACGGCGAGACCCGCAGCGAGAGGGCAAACATCCCTAGAGTATTGAGGAATCCTCTTATGATGTCGCCCCAACTAACCTATCCAAGAAGGATGCTCGCCCTACAGCATTCTAGGTATGTCCAAGGGAGACGCTATCTTTTTACTGCGAGAGGAGCGAACAGGATCCTCGCATCACACAAGGTGTCGTCTTAGAAACCAATGCATATGGCGACGTGATGAAAGCTGTGCATGTCCAGTACGGCCGACATAAGACTGCGCTCACGGTGCCCCAGACCCGTGCATTACAAGAAGCTTCACCATATCACATACACCGAGACTATGCACACAAATGCCGTTGGTGAGACCGACGAGTCTTACAAACCTCCGCCCTCGTCTGTGAGACGTGCCACATATCAGCCTCTCCACAGAACCGAGCTTTCGACGTTGAGGAGTTTCAAAAGGGCGGAATTTCGGCGCTTGAGGGAAATTTTACCAGGGAAAAGAAACAAGGACGTGCTACAGGAGCCAAGACCTTTCCCGATGTCTGCCTCTCGGAAAGCTAGAGTTATTCTCAGTCGTGGACAGGCACTTCCAGTCGGCCATGACTCATTCCAGGTGTGTGGAGACATGCGGCGACAAGAACAATGTATGGGTTAGGCATTCTCTTAACGCCCTCCTATCGAAAAATTGCGCCAATGTAGATCTCAATGCCAATATAAGGGCTTGGGCTCGATTGGCGCTCCTAGTATATGGAAACGAAAACGGGAGCGGCGACGGTCAGCCCAAGGAAGCCCGCAGGACATCTTTCGTCCCGACTGCATCTCAAGATCCGTTCAGCAACCTTGCAAGTGTTCGTATAGACAGATATGGACTGTAGGCAGTCAGTACTGTGGACGCTGCTGGCAAGATTACCGAGGCCAAGAACGACTACCGGGTCATGCAACCGTGGTTGGTGACTGATGCAAGCAAGACTAGAGCTCAGGTGGCTTATGTGCCCTCGAACACAGAGTTGCCATGGTCATAATGGGCAAGCTCCGCGTCAGCTTAACTCGCACAGAGCACGTAGCGGCTCTGGAGAGCATCCAAGACGTCACCGGGATATCGTTGTTCAGGTCAACTACCTAGACGGCCACGGACGTGAGTTTCTGTTGGTGGGACACCACTATTATGGATGACATGACCTTACCAAGTGTAGAGTGCCTTAATTTTGGTCTAGCGGTCATTGATTGTTTCAGCAGCTGCCAGTCAGTCGACCATCTACGCAGATAAGCCCTGTACAATGCACTCTGACGGCCGTGGACAGGCAATCGCTGTGTTCGACAGGGTGGAAAGCCGCACACGCACTACGCGCCTCGAATACAACGTATTTTGAAGCAAGAAGGCCGAGATTGACGCCCTAGGTCGTGTCGTGGAGAAGTACTCATACGACTTGTTGAACCGTCCAATGAGCAGAGGAAGCATGGACACGGACACCCAAGGTTTCGATACACTACATAAGCTATACATATGCCTGGTGTACAATACGGCAGTGCCGCCAGGCAAGAACAACATGAAAAAAATCGTCAGCCACTTCCGCGGCCAGCACCAACTCGAGGGACAGATATTCATCGTGAAGGAACACGAAAGCTCCAACGAGAAGCACTGAGCGTACGAGGGACGACATCTATGCCACTGCCTGCGGGCATAGAAGGTCAGGTGGGATAAAGCGAGGATTGAAGTGTGAATTCGCTTCACGGATGAGCAGTAGGGCAACCTGAGTGCGATGGTGGAAGCTCTCGACAACGTCGACCAGGTGGGGCGATCGGCGCCGGTGAAACGGGGCGTAGGTGGATCCACTGTCACCGACACCGACAATCGCGGACACGGCGATGACGGAACGGACAGCGGAGGCGAGGGAGGAAATGGGATCGGCGGGTTTTCGAGGTTTTCATTCGCCCCATCAAGCAGCATGTGGTGTTCGACATCCATTGGAACCCGCTTGTGCATTTTACTACCTTGCTTGGCATTGGCGACGAAAAGACTGGGCACTCGTAGCCCAGCCTCTCCAACGAGGAAGATCCAGCCCTTCTTTATGACTCCAGGGCGCGGCCAAGCTGGAGGGCATCAAGGTTGAGTCTGTAGAGCTGGGTGAGAACACGTCGTCAAATAGGTCTATCATGTTGGTCTATCGCAGCTTCTTGCCGGTGACTGGATGGGGTTGATGTCACGCTGGTGATAGTGGAACAAGTCTGACGGCCCGTGGTAGTAGAAGGTCGGAGGCTAGAGTCTGGGTATCTGATCGCTGCCTCGTCCATAACATCGGAGCCTGTCTCTTCCAGTTTGTGCTCTTCGGGACGGCGCCAGACGTCTCGCTGAAAGAGCTCGATGACTGGAGTGGAGGTATTCAAGCCACAGCCTTCTTGCCACCGCGTTCTCCCAGACCTGATACCGCCCTGCCCATCTCTGAGCTTGCCACATGAGCGTCGCGAATATTCTTGAGCACTCGCCGTTGCAGCTTGTAGTTCTGACACAGGAGGTCATTACTAACCGCCAGTTGATCGCCAACTTCGGAAGCAAACCCCTAGGTGTCCCAGTTGAACTTCTCTGGAAGCCACTAGCTGAACCTGTGTTGCCTTGGACTTCTTAGCCAAACCTAGTCCTCGCTGCACCTCGATGGCCTGTGGTCATCCTCCGACGCCTCTCTGGCGGGGCTGGAGCCGATAAGAATAGATCAACGATACTCCGTAGGAGGGCTAGTGACACTCGGTCCTACGCCCGGATGCCGTAGGTGAAATGATAGTGCGCCGATTCGAGCGACGTTCCATCCTGATCAACTGTTGCCTGGTCCGCCAGAGTTGGTTGCATCCCAATTGGGCAAGCCGCCAGGCCCCGCCGAGCGATCCCCGCCAGCTCCAGTAAGTATAAATACCCCAACATCCCTCCTTTCCCCTCTCTCTTGTACTCTCGATATCGGGCTTCTTGTTACCTTCTTCTCGCACTCACATCATCTGTCAACTAATGCGCCTAGTCTTATGCTGCTACCTGCACCGCCACTTCTATTGTCAAGGTAATCCCACTGCGTAGTGCGCGGCACTGCTTTACGCGCTGCCACTACTGACACCGCTAGCTGCCTACTGCTTATCAAATCTCCCTTTTATTTGCTTTATATAATTAACTTCATTACTAGCATATGTCAGGGGCCTATCATAATGAGGAACTTGAAATAGCTCGCTGCGCGCTTTGTTAAAACTGTCTTTAGATAAGGTTAGCTAATAGTATCTACTTTAAGATAGGGTGAAGAAAACAAGCTAGAGGGAAGAGAGCTTGTAACTTAAGTACTGAAGGATCTAGTCTAAGTTAATAGTAAAGCTGCCAAGTGCATAATAGGAGTACTGGCAGCCTTAGTGTGCGTAGATACCTATATTTAGTATCTTATCTTCTAATATATATGCCTATTTACAACTAAGTGATATATATGAGGAACTGATATATAATGGAAAGCTTAATATACTAGAGGACTTTTATAAACTATATTTTATATCTAAGACTTTTAACTCCTTAGCTATTACC
>JABSTB010001082.1:354-11264 GCA_013756995.1 Neonectria neomacrospora | reverse complement strand
AACCTATTTAGAGAGATTATTATGATAACTATGAAGACTGGCTGTCTAAATTAGATAACCTACTAGATTTTTATTCTATATTTTTATTTATTTATTATTTATTTCATTCTTTAGTAGCACTTTTATCTCCTTAAGAGAGATATAATAGCAGCTAAGCTTTTATTTTAGTATAGTTAGTAAAGGCTGTGTCTAGAGGAAAGAATTGCTCTCCGATGAGCAAAGATTCCGCAGATAGCAGACTTAATTCTACTACTATTACTGAAGGAGAAAGAAGGAAGAGGAGGAAGAAGGCATCTTATTTGATGCCTGTGAAGGCAATACACCAGAAACCAGACTAATTAGACAAGCATATGAAGTCACTATCAGTACCCGTCATACCCTTACATAAAGATCTTTCGCCAAGTCAGATACCAACCAAACCCAATACTAAGAATAACAAAATAGGCTTGAGGCCTCAGGACCTAATGGAGAAAGGGAAGATAAGTAAAGAATCCAATTCTCTCTTCCTAATCTACATATTTAACTGTATCTTCAAGGGGACTAATGTCTCTAGTTACCTGAGGATATTTAAGAACTACATCAGGGGACAAGTCCACTTAGATGAAAAGAAGGCTCAACTGATGATGTACTTTGTCCATGAGGATATTAAGATAAAGGTGCTAAAAGCCTATAAAAGCGGCTCCTGGGAAGCTATTAAAGTGAAGCTTCTAGAGGACTTTAAGGATGGTGATGAAGAACAATAGATTCAGCCCCTCTAGAAGGTCCTGAAGATAAACATATAGTCCATAAGGAACACAATAGATAAGGAGATCTTTACCTAGCTTAAGACCTATAGAGAATTATGTAATACCCTTAATAACAGAGGAAAGTTCAAGGAAGGGAATTCTTATGCTATTTTCCATACTCTACCCCGCAAGGTCATCATCTGGGTATACTAATGGAAGAATATCCCGGTCTAGGACCTACAATCCAAGCTATATGATACTATGGTCGATCTCATTATATACTTGCTAGAATGGGACTAATCTTTTAAAGACCTAATTGAGGAGCCCTAGGAGAGAGAATTTGGTCTAGATAGAAGACCTCCTGAGAAGGATATAGAATAACAAATCCTACCTTTAAGCAAGTCAAATACAGATGTGGCAATCAATTCCCTCACCTAAATGGTCTAGAATATGAGCATCAATGTCTCAAAGAGGTATGAGGACTTAGAGGCACGCCTTGCAGCTATACTCCAAGGAAATCTTGACAAGCAGCGGCTTTTCAACCCCTCCGTCAACAGCAACTATCCTATGCACATGGGATCTTTTGGAGCAGATAACCAGGACATCCTAATCAATGCTAGCTATAGGCAGAGACAGACAAAGTGTTTCTACTGCTGCGTTGCTGGTCATTTCCCAAACCAATGCTATAAGTTAAAGAAGGATAAGGAAGCTAGCTACAGTGACTTTGACTCAGAAGTAGGCATGGCCTAGGTAGGTCAAAGAGAAGCTATTCTCCCTTCGAAGCTTGTCTAGAAGATAGGACTCCTTAGAGGAGTCAAGAAACTCATTATCATGTGGATAAGGAAGTTCCTGAAGTTACCTGCTATAAGGTTCCTTGATAGATTGATGTCTGGGTCTGCTGTCTGAAATTGGAACCCCAATTAGGAAGAGCAAGACCTAGTGACGGACTTCATGAAGAGGAATCAGGACTCTCTGTTTGAAGACATGATCATTGATGGAACCAGTGGAAGGACAGGGCTTTCTGAGGGAAATCCCCTCATTGACAGAACAGCAAAGTCCAACATTATCCTGATCGACGAAGGGGACTATAAGGAACCCACTAGAGTCTTGAACAACAACGTCACTTTCGACACAGCAGCCAGCAAGAGGCAAAGGGTAAATGATGAGCCAGAAGAAGCTGAACGAAGCCAGCCTATTCCTACAGTAGCCCCTAGGATCCTCAAACAGACAAACCTAGAGGATCGAAAGATGGCTGAAGCTATCGCGAGAGGTGGACCCGAAGGCGACTCCCGTCTGACTTCATTGATCGAGAATAGGGCTGCTTTAAAGCAGAGAATCTTGACCACGAAGATTGGAGTCACCATTCCCCAGATCATCATAAATGACCCGGAATTCAGACGATCTATGGCAAAGGAATTGGCTGACCTTGCTGATGGAGTCACGGAGACTGTCTAGATAGACCCTGACCCGGGCTACAAGACAAAGCAGTCAGGAGAGGTCAAAATAAACAACATCACGGAACGGACCGACCCGAGCTTCTCAGATGCTTATTTCGACGAATTATCTCAGCGATATGGTGTTAACTCTATCGCAATTGGTCAGAGAGGATTACTAATGAAATCCCATGATGACTCCCGTCTTACTCTAGGAGACTATCTAGTGATGGACTGCAACTCAATGATAAAGGTCTCCTATGGAAAGGAAGTTGAGGGACCTGATCTAGAAGCACTAAATGAGATGGTTGTGCAGGTCAATCCAACCTTGATTCGATCCTAGGACATTAAAGTAATCTCATTATGTTAAGATCTTCTGAAGCTATAAGTGAGACTTGGGAATCCTAATAGTTACATTTAGGAAGCCATCATCGATATAGGGGTAGAAGGGAATATTATTTCGGATAACATCGTCAAGACCAGCAAGCTTAATGTCCAACCCATCAGGGCTAGGACTACTTCCTTCTTAAAAGACTACATTTCAATGGCAGGGGTAGTTGAGGTTAAGGTCTATTTGGGCAATGTCTTCATTAACTAAAAGATGTATATGGCCCCTACCTCTATAGTATTAATCTCTTTTATCTTAGAGATACCTTTTATTAGAAGTATAAAAGTCACCTTTAACTATATAACTATTCTAGGAGAGATATTAATAAGCTACTAGCTAGGAAGTATTAAGATTATATCCCCAGTTATAGGAGGAATTAGATAGGAATACCTAGTTATTACTTAAGAAGCACTGGGGGGGTAGTATTAAGTAGGTAAGTTCTCTTTAAACTGGAAAGGATAGATGTCTACGGTTTAGAGGAGGGTGATGTTGAGCATCTCATTAGATACGTTGATAAAAAGACAGCCTGAAAAGTCTTCAAGATTATTCTTAAAGACTAGATGAAGGAGAATAATCTAATGACGACTAGAGCAGCGAAAGTACGACAATCGAGACCAGAAGTCGGCTAAGAGGATACAACAGTGCGGGTTAATATGATATACAAAAGGAAGGCGGATAAGATCTAGCTAAGGGATGACGTCCCTTCTAATAGATCTACACTAGAAGGTAACCTATTCTAGAGGGAGAAGAGGTAGGAAGAGGTTAAAGGGGACCTAGAGCACAATTTACCTTATTTTAACTATATTATACTTAAGTTCTTAAAGATTAAGAAAGGCTCTAGGCTTTTTAAAGATAGGCTTAAAGCTATAATAGACTAGATAAGAGATACTCTTTAAGATGTAGAAAGGGATATCTTCTATTAAATCTTTTTTAACTAAGAGGAAGCTTTAGCTTAGACCTTTAAGGAAAAAGGGGAAGTTAACTTAAGAGTTATACCTCCCTAAATTATTAAAATTACACCTTATATTACCTAGTACTATAGTAATATAGTAATTCCACAAAGAACTAAGAAAAGGGTTATTAATCTTCTAAAAACATAGCTAAAGAATAAGCTTATTAAGGAAAGTTATACTTCCTATAGGAATTACTGGATGCTTGTGGCCAAGAAAGATGGAGGGCTACGCCTTATCAATTCGGCAAAACGATACAATGCCTATACTATCAGAGACGGCATGATTCCCCCAGGAACAGATGACTTCTCAGCTGAATTCGGGATGTGCAAGATCCTCTCTGTGCTGGACTTCTTCTCAGGATATGACCAAGTGAAGCTTGCTGTGGAAAGCAGGGATCTAACGACCTTTAACACACCAATAGGTCTGATGAGACTATACTCACTACCACAAGGTACTACAAACTCAGTGGCCCAGTTCACTAGGATCATGACAAGGATCCTTCTTGACTTGCTTCCAGATAAAGCTAGGGCTTTCCTAGATGACATTGGTGTCAAAGGACCAGAGACTGACTATAATGGGGAGGAAGCTCTTCCTGGCGTTAGGAGATTCGTCCTAGAGCATCTCATCAATCTTGACACTGTCTTAGTCAATGTTGAGTTAGCCGGTTGTTCAATTGCTGCTAAGAAATCTGCTTGGTGTTAGAAGACGGCCCCTATCGTGGGGTACCTCTGTGGTATAAGCGGACGAAAGCCCACGGAAGCAAAGACCGTTAAGATCATTGAATGGGAAGATTGCAAGACCTAGACCGAAGTAAGGGCTTTCCTTAGTATTACTAGCTACTATAGAATCTAGATTAGAAACTACGCTTAGATTGTATAGCCTCTCACTAGGCTACTGAAGAAAGACTCTACCTGGGACTGGGGCAAGGATCAACTAGCTGTAATAAGGATACTGAAAGAAAGGATTATATCAGCTCCTATTCTTACAACCCTTAACCTTTTAGAAGGAGCTGGAGAAGTCATCCTAATGATTAATGCTAGTATCTTAGGCTGGGGAGCTGTCCTGATGTAGGTTATTCAAGGGAAACGCCATCCTATGAGATTCAAATCAGGAACCTGGACAGATGCTGAGAAGAAGTATGATACAACCAAGCTAGAATGCAAAGGAGCCCTTCATGCAGTCCGACGCATGTGCATACATATCTATAGTTATCTATTTACTTTAGAAATAGACTCTAGAGTACTAGTTGACCAGCTGAACAACTGGGCAAATAACATACTAGGAGCTATAGTCATTAGATAGCTTAGCTATCTACTGCTTTTTGACTTTACAGTTAAACACATCCTGGGGAAGAAGAACACAGTTGCAGATGGTCTATTAAGGAAGGGTCAGGGGCCTTCTGACCTTTTGAACCAGGAAGCTGAAGTAGACATTAAAGATGAGATTAATATCTACCTTAATACTGTTCTTTTTAGACCTCAAGACAACGCCCTCGCAGACAATTATAAAGGGGAATGGCTTATCTTAGCTAAGTACCTCACATCGCTAGAAAGGCCTAAAGAAATGTCAGCAAGGGACTTCAAGAGACTAAGAGTAAAAGCAATACAGTTCTTTGTCAGGGGAGGTCAGATCTGGAAGCGAGGACTGAGAGAAGAAGATGACCCCACGCTAGTTATTAATAATGATGACCTTTAAAAACATCTCATTACATCATGTCATCATCATGGAGGCTATAAAGGACGGGAAGCAACGGTAAAAATCATTTCCCAGCGCTATTTTTGGCGAGGCCTAAGACGCTCTTTGGAGACAGTCCTTCAAAAGTGCCCAACCTGTCAAGAACACACGGCGCAAAGAATAGCTGAAGAAGCTAAGCCCACAGCTCCTTGGTATCTAATGATGAAAATCCATATCGATGGGCAGTACCTACCCCTTAATAAGGGCATGAAGTTCTTGCTAGAAGCTAGATGCGACCTAACAGGGTGGATTGAAGCTATGGCTGTTAGCAACCTTACGGCTGCCAATGTCAGGAGATTCATCAAGAGGATCATTTACCACTATAGAATGCTGGTGAAGATTGTTACTAATAATGGAGGGGAACTTGCAAAAGGGATCCCTGATGAGTTGGATGACCTGGGCATTATGATATCTAAAATCTCATTCTATAACTCTAAGTCAAACAGGCTAATTAAAGTAGGGCATGTGTCCATGACCAATTACTTTAAGAAGCTTGGAAGGCTAGGGAAATGGGTGGATTTAGTTGACCTAGCCCTTCTTGTGGACAGGTTAGCAATCTGGAGATTATATGGCTACTCTCCCTTTTGGCTCCTCTATGGATGGGAACCTATCCTCCCCCTTGAAGTCAAGATCCCAACTTGGAGACTTATTGACTGGGATGACGTCGAGGATAAGGAAGATGAGATTCTAGCTAGGATATGAATACTGGAGAGATGAAAAGAGGACATCGAAGCCGCCCGAGCAAAGGTTAAAGAATATCGACAGACCCTAGCCAGGAGGACCAATGAGTCGAATACCTTCAAGCTGAGAAAGACACCCTTGCTACTAGGTGATCTAGTCCTTCAGTATAACATGCGAAACCACAACAATCTCTCTTCAGCTGCAAAGCTCAAGCTGAGATAGAAAGGACCCTACAGGATTTGTGAAGCCCTTGCTGAGACTAGGACTTATAAGCTTGAGACTCTCACTGGAATTAAGCTTCTAGGGACCTGTCATGGAGACTGGTTGAAGACTTTCTAGAAGGATGATTAGGGCTGGTGGGCGAGCCTGAATGATAAAGAAACAATGGGACCACTATCTGACAATGAGGATGAAGAATCAGATGAGGAAGCATCTCATGATACACCTTATCAGCTAAGTGAGACAGATTCCTTATCTGATGACTCTAAGCCGGAGCTTGTCGTCTGACCATGGAGAGGGCCTAGAGGAGATTTCTAAGTCCATATCCTAGAGATGACTGAGGAAGCCAGGAATTAGTACACGGCGATCTAAAGTGCCTAATGAGATACTTAGGACATAGTGTTGGCTGAGGACAGTGGTGTTGCTGTGTGGGGAGGCGGGAAGAGGAGGAAAATAATAAGGTCACTAGAGAAGACTGGACATATTACGTCTATAAAGGAAAAGACCTAAGAATAACTACCTGGATTGAACTTTACACCTACTAAAAGATAAACGAATCTCACAGTGAAGATGGAATGGGATAAAGAGAGCCTGTCCGGAAGAGAAGAAAGTGACAATCACTGAGCAGGAGTGCTAGATATTAGGCATTTACTACTTATTGCCTATTCTAAGGGAAAGAAGAAGTCTTCTGATAAGGGGAGGTGTTAATCTAGCCTGCTAAAATGCCTGATATCCATCCTGAAGGGCCTGGGCAGAAACTAGAGCAGCCCGTCTGCAAATTTCGGCATCAGAAGAGCCGCCCGATTCGGAAGGATACTCTAAGATAATGTGAGGGCAAGAGCGAGAATTGAAGGCATCTGAAGCAAAGGAGGTCGACGTGTTCGGAATGGTAGCCCTGCCACCTAAGGGGAATTTCCGGGGACCTTCCTGACGACCTGAAGCTAGGTACCCATGAAGGAACTTCCAATTGCAATCAGGACGGTTATGCCACACACAATTAGCACACTGGCCGTTCATGAAGCTGGGAACTGAAATGCAAGCGTGGAAAGGCGTTAGGATGTACTTATTAAAGTGAGTAGTTGTTGAAAAGTAACTGCGAATATAGTAACAACACATGACCGGGTTGATGACCCCAATGAAGGTGATGATGAGGGCCTTGAGGAGATATAGCTGAGAGGGGAGGTTGGTAAAGAAGTACCCTCCAGGATAAGCCTAATCAGCTGGGATAAAGACGGACTGAAGAACGTGGGTTGCTAGAAGCCCTATCCCAGAGGTAATGGTTGAATTGCGGAAAGGAAGTTGTTGAAGGAACTAGATGAGGAGGGCTGAGCGACTGCTAGAGGAAGGAAACTGGACATCTAACTCGACATATAACAGATGGCTAAGTCGATCGAGAGCCCGGAAACTATAGAACCAAACCCAGAATGACTTCAGGACCTGGAGAAGTATCTCATTAGATTACCTGACTTAATAGAAGAAAGAAAAAGGAACTTACCAAGGCAGGAATTAAATCAAGACGTGATAAAGGGAAGGGCTTGAGGAGAATGTTGTCGCGACCCTTCCAGTAGGTGCTGCCCTGACGATTAAACGAACTAGCATCGACCTAACACTTAACAAGATGACGGACATCTAGGAGCTTCGACCGAGGGAGGCCTAAAAGGACAATGAGCTTGTCCTGATAAGAAGCCATCGTGGCTGGTCAAGCTGTTAAAGGACGACAAGGAAGAAAGAGGTTGGGAAAGCTGTGAGGGAAATGATAAATCTAGAAGGAAGAGAAGTAACTGAAGAAGCATCAGGCATGAAGGTTCAAGCCTTAGGGCTAATCTAATAGGGCTTTATATAAAAGAGGAGGGTTTCTAAGAAGCAGGTATCTGAGTTTGCCATAATGAACAAAGGTAACTCAGTAGGGAGGTCTGGAAAATAAGGACTACTATTACTATAATTCACTATTATAAAGAATGCAGTACCCCATAATAAAGAAATCATCAACATATAACCTCTTAGAAACACCAACACACCTACACTCTCTTTACACTCCAGCCCTAAGAAAAATCTACACTACAACTCAAGCCCCAACACCACAATTTTCTTCTATTCAAGCCCAAATTTCAACAGGAATCTCATTCCTTACTTTCCTACAATTAGACCGACTTTCAGAAGCATTCCTACTCCTTAAAACACTACAGCGATGGCTGCTTCTAGAGAGGAAGTGAAGGAAAAGGAGCAGTTTTATCGCACCAATAATGAACTGACACTCTACAAAGGGATCATTCACAATAAAGGGGGTAAAAGAAGCTTCCTGCATTTAGAAGAGCTAATATCTAAAATGCCTCTTCATCAACGCCTGACAGATCAACCAACTTTCTACCCTTCTCGACTTAACTGGTCTCATTAGGAAGACATAGGCTCGAAACGCCCAGCCTTAGGAGACAGAGATGCAATTAAAGCCTAGGTCAAGACCGTCTAACATCACCTAGACTTCAGTGAGAAAGACTTCAGCCCTTGGGATGAGCACTGTGCAGATCTATAGGAACTACTAAGCGACCTCTAGAATAAAGAAATATCTAGCAACTTCAGCCTTATTACATTCCTGCACCTAATGACTTACAATATAAGGGACCTAGTTACTATCACCCCTAGCAGCATCAATCTCAACACCTCCAAGGTCAAAGCTAACAAATGGGGATAATCTAACTACTTAACTAAGCTCATCAGGGAGGTTACCTTTATTATAAAGAACTGACCCTCCTTAGGATTCTAACTACTATAAGAGACCTAATTTAACTGCCAATTCCTCATTAGGATTGTCCACTTCACCAACTAGACCTATTAAATTACCTATATCTAGGACTTGAAGGAAGGGCACCTCTATATCTTTAACACTTTAAAGAAAGGAAAGGAGGAACGATTCATAGCCCTTGCCGCTACTTGGAGAGAAATTATAGCTCTCAACAGTACACCCTATAAATTCCTCATTTTCAGAATGCCTACCTCTCACTAAGATTGTCAGTAGGAATGTAGTTTTCTTAGAACCTTCCTTATTACTCTAGCCATCTGAGGGCTAGTCGGCCTAATAAAGCAATAAATAATTAAGGGGGGCATTGCCCTGAAGGAGCTTATTATTTAATAGAAGGGGGAGATGCCTAAGGGAACTGGATTTACCCTATATTTCCAGGACTGGAAGTTCAGTCGGCTACTAAAGGCAAAGAAGGGTGATAAAAGGGCTACTAGTGCTCTTAACCTAGATTAGGTTAAAAGCTTCTTTAGCTGCGCTATTATAGAGGAGCTGGGAATTAAAGACTTGAAGTATAGACTGGGAAATTGTAACTGAACTATTAACTAGTCCTCTGATACACTCTATTAACTCTTGCTAGTAAACTAGAAGCTCTAAAGCTCTAATATCTTCACTTATTATGGCGGCTTTCTAACTGTCATTTAGTCAGGTCTTGGGCTAGATAAGCTCTTAGATAACTACTGACTCATCCCACACCTGGCCGCGCCCTTTAGTAAAGAGATTTAATACTCCTTAATGTATAGGTTAAATACCTGTATACTTAAGTTCATAATGCCTACTGACCTTACTAAAGCTTTCATTAAGAGAGGGTTAGTGATTGACAATAGACTTCTTAAGCTACCTAAAGGTAAGTCTAGAAGTATTATCTCTCTTAATTTAGCTAGCTCTCTAAAGAAATCGCCAATCTTAATTCCCTCTTCTAGGAAGTTGCTAATTTAGATCTCTTCATCTAGGAAGGTACCTTTAATTACTAAAGTCTTAAAGAAGGATAATACTTCTACTAAAGGAGCTCGGCGCCCTTCACTTAGATTAATATCTAAGCTAGTAGAAGGGGTTAAAAGTATTAAACCTTGGCAGCTAATCTCGCTAAAGACACCTCTAAGAGCTCTTATGCCTCAATGCAAGCCCATGGGGAGCGATGTCTTAATAAGAGATGTGCCTAGAAGCCCGGCAAGAAGTGACATTTCGATGAGGGATGTGTCGCCTGTCCCTACACCTTAGAGGACTCGAACTACAAGGACGGAAATAGTATCTATGGCCTAATTTATTAATAAAGCTTCTTCTATCTATATAGACGATTAGAAGGTTCTTAAAGGATGAGAGCAGTACCTTAGTATTATAATAGGTACTGAGGTAAAGAAAATAACTATTAATACAGACCTAATAGACCTACCTTAAATTGCTAACTGACCTATGTTGTTTATACTGAAGTTAAAGTCCTTTATAATGTATATTCTGGAAGGCTTGATTTCCTTTAGCTAGTAGGAGGATCTAGTTGACTTTATATATAATGACATTATCCCTCCTTCTATTATAAAGATCAGCTAGGAGGAATGATACTGACTATATAAGGTGTAAAAGTAATAGTGCTCTAGAAGGGTTTACTGTTCTCTATTAAAAGGGTAGATATAGAGTTGGGGAGGTAGATTAGGAGATAGGTTTCCTTTATTTGGGGGAATTAGATTTAAAAGGGGGTCTTATAAGATACTTCTTTACTATATATAAATATTTCTTTAGTTAGATCTTAAAAGGGGAGGTAATTATAATATATATAATCCTAACCTAATTGTAGATAATTATTAGATTATGGGGGAGGTATATAGTAGGGGTCTTGTGATAAGTGGGCTAGCTGGTCGCTAGCAGGGGATTAATTAGGGGGATAAGAATAGACAGTCTAGAAGGAAGTTAGGAAAAAAACAAGTTCTTTAGAGGAGAGACTAAAGAGATAAAAGAGAAGAGTTTATAGAGCTTAAAGCTTAAGTC
>JABSTB010001081.1:0-44215 GCA_013756995.1 Neonectria neomacrospora | reverse complement strand
AGGGGTTGATCGGTTAATGGGGGGGCTGACTTAGTGTCTCTCTTCCCTGCTTGGTGTTTATCAGCACTGACAGTGAATACCGACTGACACCAGCGAATCTTGAGTATTGAAGGTACGAATCAGTTGGAACCAATGACATGGAAAATGTGACTAGGAAGGCGCTCATCTATATCAAAGGTATCCCAACTTCCATCGAGTCTCGGCCATGCTGCCAGCCGTTCGTAGCATATGCCTCAAGATATCTAACATGTTTATAGACAGGCTCAAATTTCCGAACCTGATCAGACTGTCCGAATAGGATGTGTTCGTATGGTCTTCTCGGTCCCAATGCACAGTGGCCATCGCGCGCATTGAATGTGTACAGTTTGGTGCCGAGCCTGAGACGGAGAACTAAGGTGTAAACTACCCGTGGGTACCCACCGTGGGTTAAACCCATTTGCCCCATTTACCCATCATGGGTAGTTTCTTTTACCCACGGATATCCATCTCTTAATCTAGATACCCACGCTAGTAATCCGGGTACCCATGGGCTGGGTAATTTATGCCTTACAGAGGACGTCCGCGAGTCCCAGGTTTTTAAGCTCAGGGGGATTGTCAACCTGGAATCGGTGGTGTTCAGAGTCGGGGCTTTCTTTTCTCAGCTTAGGTTTTGTACCTGAGCCGTAGAGGTGAATCGAAGGGTCATGATACGTGCCGTAAGCAAAATAGATGCGCTTGTGATCTCGCCAAAGTTGTGTCCGCTTGGGGGGCATTTGGTGCATTGAAGGTTGCCGGAGTTTTCAGCCTCAGCTGCAAAATCGTCCATTGAGAAGTGGACACCAGATGAATAAGATACTTTACGCAGGATGAGACGAAATGGTTGTTCTCGGGCCAAGATGCAGCGCGCCCTTTCTCATCATTCCGAGTCCGGTACTCGACTAAAATGACAAAAACAAAAGGTTGACGAGGTCGGACAATTAAAAAGTCACTCGAGTTTCATATAACAATACTAAGATGCCCCAGTGCAAATACAAGCTTACAAGCTTACAAACATTACTATTTCTAGACTGAGCTGCTATTCACGGCTGAGTCTGGGATATATCAAGAATGCCAGAGCCCTCACGCATCGTTATTGTATCTGCTCTTCAGAGGGATCCTACGTCCACTGCCATTTTTAACAGCAACGGACTCGGCCATCAAGGCGCTCACATTTGCTGAAGCCTTCTTCTTGCACGGGCAGGGCTCCGCTTCCGTCACGCTGCTATCCGAAATCGTGACGCCGTTGACAACCATGTGGATGTAGTCAGCAAACTGAGCGCCGTAGTTGACATTCTGGCTGTTGGTTGTGTCGACAAGGTCAGACACGGTGAGCTGTCGTCCTTCATTGTCATCTGTGCCAACGACACCCTGGGGAACTTCGACGTGCAGGCGAAGACCCATGTGCTTGCTGATGTTGCCTCGCACCCAAGTGAATGTGCCATCAGGGACTGGCTGGAGGTTATCTCCTGTTCCATCGGGGTCGAGCATGAAGTTGGACGAGTCGAACTGGGTCATGTAGATGGCCACCGGGTCAGCGATGGAGATCTTGTTGCCGCCGCGGGCCAAACCGTTGATAGAGGCCCCAATCTAAGGCAGAGTCAGACTCGGCATTCTTTGGCAATTTGAACTGTTGGTATCTCACCTGGGGATCAGAGTTCCTGGTAGCCTGACCATACTTAGAGCAGTTGCAGAGCTTGACCTTGTCCGTAATCACATTTCCGTCATTATCTTTGCGGATGACGGTCCCTTGGGCAGCAATGTCTACTTCAGCACCCAGTGTATTGTTGGGCTGAGCAAGGTGCATGATGCAGCCAGGGTTCACCGTAGTGAGATTGTAGGGGTCTCCAGCGGTAGTCTCCTCGACACCATTCCACTTGTTGTAAGGATTGTAGTGGCCATTCTTGTCCAACATGTCCTTGAGCTGCATCTTGTCCGCAAACTCAGGGTTGTTCTTCTTGTATAAAGCGAGCATCCTGTCCGGGTCATTCTCTGCCAAGAACTGCCAATACTTTCAAACGATACGTGTTAGTTTTGAAAAGGCTCGAACCTAATCGAAGGGGGGAACTTACCTCGGGACCTTCACAGGTAAAAGTCACAGATGTGATCATTTGGTCCTCATTCTTTTTGACGGTCCATTCGAGATACTCATCTTGTCGGTCACGATGAGCATCTGCAACCGTCCATCGTTCTTTGTCTGTGTGGGTTGAGTTTGCAACCTAGATGTGTCAGCTTAGGAAAATCATCAAAACCGCGTCGTCCTTACCAAATTCGGGAAGCCTATCCAGCTGATTGGTGTTGGCTTCTGGCCAACATTGAAAGGGGTGACCCGGCCATTGAAGAACTGGGTCAATGGAGTACGCGGGATGTTGTACGGCCCTAACAGCGGCTCCCCAGTATCGGGGTCTTTGGCATTGATCTCCAGAGTCATCCAGTCGGAGATGGTCTGGGACCATTCCGCCCTCTGTTTTGGGTCTAAGCCATCATCTTGGTAAGGGTACGCTGGAGGGTTGAAGGCCGGAATGGTTGAAGTGGTAACCTTCCGGGACATTTTGACAGATGGAATCGAGAAAATGGTGATGAATGGGAAAGAATGGATGAGGGTTGGGGAAACTACTTTGTCGAGATTGAGATGATGTCTGATTATGGCGAAGTCTCCATGGCCTATATACCTGGTGTCTTGAGTGGCTATTCCTCAAAACGCTGTGAGATGTAAGACTAGCCTAGTCACCTGAGCCCGCATTAGCGAGGCTGAATGTCACTAGTGGACTCATCACAGCAATAGTTCGCAGTATTCCCAGTCCGAATTTATCTTTGGATCCTTGAAACTCACCGATGCTGACAGAGGCTGGCTGAATGCCGCAAATTTTATGTATGTCTCGGCACCACCTCGTCAGCTGAGGGGTCTTCAATCGCGGGGTTCATCAACGCTTCTCTCAGCAACCCCGCAGTTGTTCTAGGAAAGGCAGACAAAGGTCAAACTATCGAGACATCACATTCCTTTTCGGTCGAGCTGCGTCTCAATAACATTCCAGCAGTAACCCCAACACGTTTAGTTCACATCACCTGTACCGTCCCCTCCAAAGGCTCCAATAGATGACACGGTAAACGTAATGTAGTTTACTGTACGGTACGTGTGGAAACCGTGGAATGCGCGGCAAGTTACCTATGCAGCGGGACGGACCGTAGAGATAACGTCGAACGAATAATATGTAACAACGGCCGGCCCAAGCCGCGATCTTCACCGTTACTGCCGCAAAGGGGCTGTGTCGAGCGGGGTAATGGTATGGAACTGAAAGCTTGGTGGAGAATTTCAGCTCAATAGTTCGGTTGTGGCTTACCTGAACAACCGAATTTGAACCACCACATGTCATACCGGAACAATCGCACAACTTATGTGATGAGAACTGCTGGTTTGTAGAACGGCTAAAGGCATGTTAGCGGTATCACACCGATAGCTCGTCACACTCAGCAGAGTCAGCTGGGCGCATTATTGGCGCTTTAGCATACGCCATCAATTCCAAGGGAGGAGAATGCCCAATTCGACAAAGCTTGGTGTGATAATGTGATAGATAATATTCGTACCATTCTCTAAATTGTCCTCGCACAGGAGGTAATTGTTGACCCACCACCCAGCCTCACAGAGACTAGAATCGCAGTACACTACGGGGACCTCCTTCACCCAGTAATAATAATCTCATTCTGCAGTCTACTTGTGTGATATAAAGGAGTAGAAAAGCACAACTTTCGCTCCTAAGCATCTTCTCAGTCTATAACCAACCGAGTCAAGATGGCAGCCCAAGTTCCGCAACTCTACTGGCGCAAATTCACCCGCAATGGCTTGGAAGACGAAGATACCTTGGCCGACAAGCAGTTTCTGGCGGATAACTTGACCGACTTCTTCGGCAAATGGTTACAGGAGGGCAATCACACTGAGGTCCAGACCTACGATGGCTTGGTCACGAACTTTTCAGGCAAGTTCCTATGACTGTAATTCTTCGCTGTTGGACACTGCGGACTAATCTTTACTAGATGAAAGCCAGTATGACACCAAAACCTTTATGGTAGCAGACGCCGGATTCCTTGATAGGAAGAAATTCTCAGATGGCGATTATTTCGACCCCATCATTCGGTTTTTGACGCTTGTAACCATCGCGGATAAGACTCCTTTCAGCACCTCCTCGTCTGAGTGGACTCTTTGCATCGTTGGAAGTTCACGCCCCAAGAACCCGGGCGAGTTCTTGCAAGTGGCATCTTGGGACGGAAGCACCTTTCGATTTTACCAAGTAGGTCATGGCCCATGATAAAACGGGGTGAAACATGACTGATATTTGGTGTAGAAGGACACGCCCAACGTCAACGGAGGCGTCCCAACTTGGAACTATTTCGGCCAATCCATGGATGCATTCGGGCCCTTTTCTTACCTCGGCCCTTTCAATGGGCACGTCAACGGGGCGTGCATCATGAAGGAGTTACGCAAGTAAAGCCCACGCCCAGCGCAAGCCTGATAGTGGTGAAGCACAAGGAACTGATATCGACATATATAGGCCCTGGATCCACTGGCTCGGCGGAGAGACCCAAAATTTCCAAGCCTCTTTATCCAGTGATGACATAAAGGCCTTTCGAGAGGTTCCTTGGCTCACGCAGGAAGGCGGAGGTGTGCTTTCTGCCGTAAATTCGAACCCAAACCTTCTCGAAACCGCCATTGAACGAGGAGTAAGGAACTGGTTTTCCACTCGACAAAAGCGTGACTTCTTCATAAGCCCGACATCCACGCTCAAGACAAACCCATCAAACATCCCACGATGGACTTCTCATCTCTTCTTGACTACAACCATCAACATTGCTTGCGCAGATGATGCTGTGGGACAACCTGCAGCTGATTATGACTTTCCTCTAGATCATTTCTATGATCAAGAGCTCCTTGGCCTATCATTCACGGATTTGTTGGTGAGCCATATCTTTTCTGAACACTAGATGACTAGATCCTTTCGTTAACCCTTCTCATAGCCAGACGGCCTTCCCCAGATAGGATTCAAAGAAGCGGATTACAAGAAAGCCGTCAGTTCTCTGAGACTCGCCTTGCTCACGGAAGCTGGACCAAATGACAACGCCGACGTCACTTTGTCCTGGCAAGTGCTCGGACAAGACAGAAGGAACGAGGGTGCATATAATGACGTGCGTTTCAAGATACTCCTCGACAACAGCGAAGGTCTCTCACCATTCAACATCCTGCATGCTTCGTTGGAGGATGCTGCCGGCGTCGAAAAGATGCAATCGCTAAAAAAGGTGCGCAAGACCGGGTCTGCTTCATCTTTTCTCGGCTTGTTCTCCGTCGACACTTTCAATGCCATCATGATGGTAGATTTCTGGAATCCCATCTATTCTTGGAAGCGTGGCTGCCTGATGCAATACGTTCCCAGTGAGACAACCTTCGACACCACATACGACATAGATGCCCGCTTCGTTGAGAATGTAAAAAGCTCGAAGTATGCTCAGCTGAAGATCGATGGGAGCCCAGAGTATGAGTTTATTAAGCTACTGAGTGTTGACTCGAAGACGCATCAAGCTGCCATTCTCGAATACTTGCGGGCCATCCAAGCCCGTATGAATGAGGACCCTGTAGGGACGCTGTACGACTATCTCAGGTTGGCTGAGTCACGAAGGCGCATCTATCGACCCTTACCCCTGGATGAGTTTGGTCCCACCATGCCCTTTGCTATCAACCTCGACCCAAAGATACCGCTATACAAGGAGATGAAATCCGATGGTACGACCCAAGACATACCGGAGCGTGGCCGGAACTTCTTGCAACGCTGGACGCAATCCCTATCCGGCTTTGATCCTCAGATTCTGCCACAAAATGAAGATCCCGCTACTCAAGCTCAAGCGCCACTTGCAATCCATGCTTTGCCCAGGCCGGCCCGGCTTGCTATCCCTTGTCAGAACATCACCTCTGGAGTAGCGCCGAGTGAGGCTCCTTCCAGGAATGGCTCAGGCTGTCCTTTCATGGCCAAGAACGTTTCGAATTTTAGTGCGTCTGCACTTGACACCAACACATCTAAGGCTGAAAGAATCCCCAACTGGACCGACGATATCCTGCCCCTCATTGAAACCCCATACTGGGTTTCCGGAGACCCAGGAGCAACAGGTGCGTACTGGATTGACCGGATGGTACATTGGAGCAAATGGAATCTTGCCTGTTACGAAGACGTCAAAAAAAGGGCAGTTGGTATCTATCAGCACCTTCGGTCCAAATCCATGCCCATCACTCGTGATCCCCAGAACTACTGGCCTGAAGAGGCTTTGGAGACCTTCCGTAACTGGGCCAATGCTGGCTTTCCGCGAGATCAGAATGACTCTCCGTCGTCGCTGGATTTGGTCCCGCTGATCCCCAAGCCGATAGAGCCACGAGATACTTTCAGGGTTAGGAGAGACATCATGAGTCTCAGTAGGGAGGAATTGGCCATTTATCAATCCAAGCTGGATGAGGTCCTTCAAGTTGGCGCTCTCAAATCTAAGTGGCAGGAGCTTGGACTTCTACGTAAGTTGACCACGGAGAGATCTACATTCTACCTTGTCTTGGTTACTGATTGATTCTCAGACGCATACTGGTGTCTGCATTACCAAGAGGCGACCTTCCTCTGGCATCGGGCGTATCTGCTCTACGTCGAGAAGCTGATTGATTTCCCAATCCCCTACTGGAACGGGTACGCTCCAGAGGCTGCGTGCGAAACGTCCCGATTCGCAGGCATTCCTCCCATGTTCCTAGAAGACACATATATACACCCGCTCGATGGAAGCACACAACCGAACCCGCTCAAGTTTGCCCTAGCCTTGGACGCTAAGTCAAAGTCCGGTACGAGCAAATACGTCACTCGATGCCCAGTGTTGACCGAGGGGCCATCTTCACCGGACTGGAAAAAGAAGATTGGGCTGTTCGAGCTTTACCATAAGCAGATATCGCATGCACTGAGCCAGTCGACTTACACGACATCGGAAACGGCTGAGCATTTCGGAGTGCCCTGGGCGAACATCACCACTTTCTCAGATGATCAAGACGACGATCTCTATCCCCACCGATTCGACTTTGACGGTTTGTTCGAGCAGGTTCATGACAACTTCCACGGCTGGGTTGGTCCAGATATGGTAAGGCCCTCAACTATCTACCAACGTATGACCTTTGGTTGCAGCCTAACTAACACAATGTTAGGCGGATAATACGTACACGGCCTTTGACCCAATTTTTCTCTCCTATCACGCTAATATGGATCGCTTGACTGGCATCTTTATGGATGCTCACCTCGACAACCAATTCACCTCAGCATTCCCTCTGCAGCCGTTCATTAACAACGGCAGTGACATCAGCTACGATGACTCACGTCGATGGATTTACACCACCATCGGTGACATGGCCAAAGATACGCGCGCACTCGGCTACATGTATGGTGCACCAGCAAGTCCAGATGCCTTCACGCCCGAGTCCGCAGAGGAGAGGGGTATCCTAGCCCTTCGCGCCAGCGGTGGTCGGGCTATCAGCTTACCAGCTGGCCTTCCTGGCCAAGATAAAGCCAAAGTTAACGGGATTGCCACCATGGAGGCCACCGAGAGTCCCGCGAAGAGAGAACGTGAGCCTTATGTGATTTTCACTGAGGTGGGTTGCACAGCCTCCAGCTACCGGATCGATGTGTTTACAGCTGGCGCACAATCTACTTCGCCTGATACAAGCAATCCGGACTTCATTGGTCAAGTGACACGTCTCGGAATGGGACCAGGGAGACAGGGTGCTGAGCCGCCCAACACTGGTCGATGTCGCAAGTCAGTTGCAACGAGAGTACTTGCGGCGGACAAGGTCAAAGAACAGCTTTCTGCGAACAGTCAAGTAGAAATCTTCGTGACAGACTTGGAGACGGGGAAACAGGTTGATAAAGGGGAGTATGATCAGATGCCTGGTTTCGTGCCAAAAGTGGTTTGGCTCCCGAAGCGTGATTGAAAGAGCTGTGAAGAGTGTTACAACAGACTGAAGGGAATCACAGTATCTTGGACATAAGTTAGTTTCATCCCTTAGTTTAAGTCTAAGTACCACTTTGTGATATTCATCGAGCATTCTCATACATGCATTTGACCCCAGCTGCAACTTAACTGCAATGAAGAAGGGATCGAAACATCAGTGTTCATGACGAAGTTGCTCACTCGCGTAAACTATTCGTACAAGGCTGTATTTCATGATCTAAGAAGAACTGCCCTGTATTTTATCCATTCCAATAAAAACTTATTTGCCCCTTCTTACAGTGGTGGCTGGGGCCTTACACAACCACCTCTGTGTATCTTTTGCTGAAGTTCTCAGCCTGATACACCTCACAAACTCCTTGCAAAAATGGTGGGGTTGCCTTTCTGCTATTTTTGACCGCCTGGCCTTATTGGGTGAGTTCGCAATGAGAACATAAAGAAGGCTGTGAGCACGATGGTCGATCTGCACTCTATTTTTCCTTCTAGTCACTCGGACGCACTTGCGAATGCAACATCACCAAAGAGATTGAGAGCCGGCCTCATGTCTTAGCAGTATCCAACGGTGGTTTCAAGCCGAAATCGATTCATCACCTCAGACCTGCGATTTCCAAAAGCATTAGTGCCTGACGAAAACATCCGTGCAATGGAATCAATTGCGTTAGCGGGCAATGTTATTCAGTTCGTCGAACTGACCACAAAGCTTGCGTCGGCATGCTATCGGTACTGGTTGAATCCGGGGGAGAGTTTGAAAGAAGACAATGAGCTCAAGATGGCGACGACGAGCTTGCAGACCATACTGACGAAGCTCGAGGTGGGAAAACATGGCAAGGCAGACTCCGACCTTGTTACTCTCATTCAGGGATGCTCTGCCCTAAACCAGGAGCTCTTAGACCTGCTGGAAAGAGTCAGGGGTCGTGCCACGAAAGGAAAAATCGACCGTCTTCTTCAAAGTGCCGTGCTGTCAGCAAAACGAGCAGTGAAGATGAAGGAGATAACCGGCTTGCAGGAGCGAATCGATCGACTACGAGATGCAGTGTTCTTAAGGCTCAAATTTCACTTGGGGTAAGTCCTACAAACTGAAATTTCATTTTCTTTTCGGCCTTTTTGAAACGAACAACCAACAAAATAGAGTACAATACCAGGACCTAGACCATGACCTCGTGGAGCACTACAGGGTTCCATCTAGCAGGGGCTCACGAACAGAAAGGTTCACCCTAGAATTTAAGCGAAAATCACTGCGCCGCGAAATCTTGTCCATCCTCGAGAAAGTAGACAAGGAAAGAATTGACTGGACTTTTACAGAGCAAGATCTGTACCGGATCGGCAATTCTTTGCCAGCACTTGGACAAACACTACACGACTTCGACAAAGCTCGGGCTATCGTACGGAGTCTTTATTTCCAACAGCTACGTGACAGGGAATCAGAGATCCCGGCTGCATACGAAGCTACATTCCAATGGGTATTTGATGAAGATACAACAGTTAATCTGACGGAATGGCTCCGTGGCGAGTATGGAGTTTACTGGATAACGGGAAAAGCAGGCTCGGGGAAGTCGACGATGATGAAGTTCATAACTCAGCACCCGAAGACGCGCTCGCTGCTTCGCAATTGGGGTGGGGAAGACCTCATAATTGCAAAACATTTCTTTTGGGGTGCTGGGACCTTGCTTCAAATGTCTCAAGAGGGTCTTCTACGAACTCTTCTGTTCGAAATTCTGGTAAACCAACCGGACATTTGCGAGTTAGTCTGCCCTAAACGCTGGGCTGAAGACTCATTTCTGGATTTGAATCCCTGGACACTGGGAGAGTTGCTTGAGTGTCTCTCAAATCTTCGTGCTCAACGAACTCAAACTGCAACAGGAATCGCAGCAGCGACAGCCGCTCGCTGTGTGAACGTCTGTCTTTTCGTGGACGGCCTTGACGAGTTCTCAGGTGATCATGAATACCTGGTGAAATATGTCCAAACTCTCGAAGAATCGCATAATATTAAAATATGTGCATCTAGCCGGCCGTGGCTAGACTTTCTGGACGCCTTTGGACACAATCATTGGCAACTCAAGATGCACGAGCTTACTGGAAAAGATATTAGCATTTTCACATCTGGCATGCTTCTCAAGAACTCCCACTTTCAGAAGTTTCAGAAGAGAAATCCGGATGATGCCGCGTCTCTTGTGGCACAAATATGCGAGAGAGCGCAGGGTGTTTTCCTCTGGGTTTTCCTGGTGGTAAGGTCCTTACTCCGAGGGCTAAGGAATGAAGACCACACATCGATTCTGAATCGACGGATGGCTGAACTTCCTGATGGACTGGAAGTATTTTTTGGCCGAATGTTAGAGGGCATAGAACGCGTGTATAGGAAACATGCTGCTCGAACGCTACAAATCATTGCCCTTGCTTACGGCCCTATCCCTCTGTTTACATTCCTGTTCCTAGACCCTGAAGATTGCCAGGTGAGCACCAAGCCGGCCATCTCAGTGGAAACTTGGCCACGGCTCGACGAGAGAGGGAAAGAAAGAGTTAGAGTCGAAAGGCGCCGGCTCATGGCACAATGCAAAGATCTCTTACATATAACCCAGAACTTCGACGAACCTATTCCTCTCGGAGAAAAAGTTGGGCCACTTCATCGAACGGTTCTGGATTTTCTTCGGAGCCAAGACATCAGCCCTCTTCTCTATCAACAAGCAGGGTCGGAATTTGACCCCTGGAACATCCTACCGTGCGCTCATGTGTACCAGTTCAAGTCATTGGTCCACATGTGTCACCTTACCGTTCTCAAACCGCACCTTAGACATTGGATGGACGATATCTTCAAATATGCTGGCGATATAGAAGCCATGACAGGCCAAGCAGCGGTGGAAATTCTAGACGAGTTTGAGAATTGCCTCATGAACTTGTTCAAGAAACACCGGTACTCATTCCGAGACGGTATGAAGGGGCACTTTGACCTCTCGGAAGGCACTGAGTCTTTTCTCCACTTGGCTGCCTGGCGAGGGCTGAGAGTCTATACGGAGATAAAGGGGTTTCATGCACCAGAAGCTGAGCTAGACACTGATGAGGGTACCGATGACAATGAGGACAGTGAGGAAAACGACAATGCCCATCAAGTTGTGCCTCACAAGAAGCGGGGATCAGTCTGGAACAAGCTGCGAGTTTCATTTGGAATTTAGTTAGCTTTAGCGGGAAGGGGAAGATAGGTAAATGGTTGAAGGACGAAACAGAGGTAATTTAGTTCACTTGGATGTTGGAACTATTGAGGGCATAGCGCGGTCGCAACTAATTAGTCTAAGAATGCTAGCAAAAGGTAGAGAAGTTAAGAGCCTTTATTTTTCGCGCATCTAGATCCCTGAACAGTTTTAAACTACGGCTCTTGAGAAAAAAATGAAAAGAAATCAGACACTCCTGTATCTTCCAAGCCCGGTGAAATAGCGAGAAATAGGCAGCATCCAAAACCAAGCATTGTACCACAGAGGCTCGGGCTAACTGATTACCGAAGCCCTTAACTCAAACGTGTTTCGTCGTTCTTATGATAAGAACTTGCATACTCAGACATGATAGGTTGACTGGAAGAAGCGCGAAGACGTGGCCTGGTGTGGAGAAATGAACAGCTTTCTCCCTTTAGAGTTCTAGCTCCAGGTATCCCTGCAAGAGTATAAAAGTCCCACTTCCACTGCGAGGGCCGATCCCGGTTTTGAGAATCTCAACCACGGGTAAGGGTAGTCCGTAATGGGGAATTGAGGTATAACCTGGACTCAAATACTACCTCATTGTTATCGAGATAAACTATTGGCATCATATCTTCAACTGTGTATCGGAAAGCAGAAGGCATGGTAGCATTGCGTCACCGACTGTGCACCAGGGTTGTTAAGTCCTTGAGCTCATGATGGCGATAAGGCAGTATGCTAGAACAGGTAGTTGAGCGGAGCTCCCCCGACATAACAAGGGTAGACCTGCTCGATGACGGCAAGTTTCGGAGCAAAACGAAAGCAACTGGTGCAAAAGAGCCGATAAACACAGTCCATGCCATCCCGGGGGCCAGAGCCGACGCCATACCCGGCGATTGCGGGGATCGGCCGGCTCTTCTGACTCTTATCATGCGTGTTGCACTAGCGTTATCAGCTAAGAAGAAGCATACTGTCGAAGCTTGAAGATACTTGAGCTCCCATCCAACACAGCATGGACACGGGCTGTCGGGTTCACTATCGGGAAAGTCGGCATAAGCACGTGGCATCCAGGATTATCACCCCAATCCCATGGGTCTCGCCGGTGATTTCTATGCAGCCCATATCTTAAGGTGGAGGCGATGCTACGCTATTTATCAGTGGGCTGTCAAAAGTTCTCTAGCATGACAATCGCTGGATGCTTCCTCACAAACCAACTCAACCGTAATGCTCTCGCTCCCTACTTCTACATCCGATGCTGAAGATTAGAAGCTGACAGTTAGACAAAGTTACGTAAATTTCATAGGTAACGTTCGCTTACTTATTGTTCACTGTTTAGCGGCGGGCCGACCCTTGTCACTGCTCGGCACCAGAATATGGATCACCAGCGTTATCGTAGCACTGTTGGCTGGGATGAAGTTCCAATGATTGACATCGGGTATCTATGAGCTCCCAAGGGATAATGAGTTAGATACTCAGATTCGTAGACAAACCGCTGGTGCATAAAAGACTCATTGCTTTCGCATTCGCAACTGTTTATCGCCCCCGATAGTCCTAGGAACACTCTTTGAATGACATCAAAAGAATCCCTGAGTGATCAACATGGTTCCGCACGCATCTAAGTTGTTGGTTGCAGCCACAGCCTTGTGCAGTCTCTGCACTGCCAAGCCAACCATTAGCGAATCGGTCTCGTTTCAAGGGTCTTTCGATGTTGAACAAGGCGGCCTGCACAACATCCACCTGAAATACCATGACAATCTCAACGGCGAGCTACACATCGTCTACGGCTCATGCACCGTTGACTCTCTATCTCAGGCGCATCATCAGGTCGGTCGCACGCACATTGGTAATCACCCAGCCGCAAAACGCCACATAGACTGGGAAGAACAGCGTCCAACCAAGTTCGTCTGGTTGTCGCCTTATGACATTATCGACGGCTGTCTTCACGCCTTTGTCGACGGTGGGCTTGTCGGAAGGTCTGAACAACTCCATGTCAAGGAGAGGAAGCTGAAACGCAGAGCCACTTTATCCGAAGTGGCAGAGCCCCTTGGTGCTTGGTTCGATGGAGTCGAGTATCTGCAGCAGAAGCAACCGGACGACGTCTTTGTCGCGGCGACCAAGGAAAAGTCGATTGGCATTCTTGGAGGTGGTATGTCTGGTCTTATGACATCTGTAAGTCACATCATGCTTCGAAATATATGCTCGGACTTTTCAGTTAAGCTCATTACTTGCTGTAGTTACTGCTCGACTCTGTGGGCATCCATAATTGGAAGATCATCGAGTCCTCTGGCCGTGTGGGTGGTCGCGTAAGGACGACATACCTCAACAACACGACCCCGGCGGAGCATCAATATCATGAGCTTGGCCCCATGCGTTTCCCACACTCTCTCACCGACCCAGAGACAAACGAGACCTATCAAATCATGGACCACCGCATGGTGTATCAACTCGCTGATGTTCTCAACGGCCTGAACGCAGGCAATGACAGCTTGCAAGTCAAGTTTATTCCCTGGATTCAGGCCAGCGAAAATACACCAGTCACCACTAGTAAACGACGTCCAGATGGTACCTTTCCTGGCAAAACAGAAGTTGCCGATGATCCCGCTTATGCCGATGAGACTGTCTACTCCAACGCTACGGCAGTCGCCGAGGCCGAAGAAGCGCTCGAGGAATTCAAGGGTTTGACCTCTGAGAAGCTCAAGCTGTACGCGACCAATGTTTTCAAGGCACACAAGCAGGCTATTGAAGATGGTCTCTTTGACTTCTCCGAGGTCGAGTACCTTCGCTATGTGATGAAGACGGACCTCAATGTCACCGATGAAGTGGCTTCCACGTCAAGCATCTCACCCATGTGGGAGTACGAGACTGTCTACTTCATGGCTGATGAGTGGCGCACGATCGACGGCGGTCTCAGCCGCATGCCTGCCGCCTTCGAGAACCTCGTCAAAGATCGTGTGATTTTCAACTCTAAGGTCCATGGTGTTAAGCATAATAGCGACAACAACACCCTCACCGTCTCCTACCGCCCACTTGGTAGCAATCCTCGTGAGGTAGGCTCGACCACTGAAAATTTCGATTATATCTTCAACACTGTCCCTCTTAATCTCCTTCGCTTCTGGGAACTGCCTGCCTATTCTAGCCTCATGCGACGTGCCATCGAGCGCTACACCTTCGGCACCGCTGCGAAGGTTGCTATCCAGTACGAGAGTCGCTTCTGGGAGCATCTTGAGCATCCCATCTACGGCGGCTGCGGCCGTGTCAGTAACCCCCTCATCGGCCAGATTTGCTATCCCCCTTGGGATATCAACAGCACCGGTCCTGGCGTCCTACTAGCCTCCTACATCTCGTCTTCAGACGCTAACGTTGCTTGCGCTATGTCTGCCGATGAGCATGTAGCATACATCCAAAAAGCGATAGTCGACATTCATGGCTCTGTGGCTGAAGATAACTGGACCGGAAACTGGGATCGCCAATGCTGGGAGCATGACGAGCACCACGCAGGATCATGGGCCTCGCCCAACACTCCCCAACAACAATTGTACCTGCCTGCGTTCTGGCAGACCGAGTTCAACACCGTCTTTATCGGTGAACACACGAGTTACACTCACGCTTGGATTTTCAGCGCTTTGGAGAGCGCCACGAGGGGAACCGTGCAGCTGCTACTAGACCTCGGACTGGTGGATGAGGCCAAGCAGATCACGCAGACTTGGATGGCTCGATGGATCACAACGTAGTTGAATATGAACGATTGGTAAAGACTTTAAGTATCCTATTTGCTCGTATGATTTCAACTATGACAAATCAGGCTATATGGCTTTGAACCTGGCGGAACGAACATTGGGAGGAGCGAAGTTCCATGTCACACAGCTTAGACAGCGAAAAAGCGAAGTTGAGTAAGGATAAATGAAATAGAATTTTGTGATGCTACTATACACTTATAGGCGCCACTTTATTGTTGAGCTCCGACACCTGAACAGTGTGTCCAAGCATAAATAGTTCAACAAAGATTTGTGCTGGTGGGGATAGGTTGTTAATCAAGGAAAATTGAAGGTGCCATAGATTCCAAGTCCACCTAAATTTTTTGTTGCCGGACCCTTCCCCCTTTCTGGCCATCAAGATATTCAAGAAGAATGTTAGTCGCCTCATAGATCATAGAAGACAAGATGTTTCGACTCAGTTTCTTGCTGGCTGCCGCCGAAGAGGGTAGCCGAGAATCCCCAAGGACGAACAGAGCATGAAGCTTCCAAGGAAGATAATCAGAGGCTGAAACCTCCCCAGCCCGTACCCCGATGCCACAGAGCCGGTGGTAAGGCTAGCTGCGATTGGGCCAGTTGCGATATTTCCAATACCTCTGCCAAATGCCATGAGACTGAAAGGTAGCTGAGGGTCCTCTGAGAGTACGGAGCCAAACTTGGTCCAAAACACAACATAACCTCCAGCGAACCAGCCATAAACCAGAGAAAAAATGATTATGGCCTCCAAAGAATGTGCAAATCCCCAAATAGCAAAGGCTGCCATAGCCGATGCGAGTGAGGAGACGCAAACAAGAATGAGAACATTGTTTACCCGGTCAGAGAGCAATCCAAACCCAACCTGCCCAAAAACAGTAGCACCGTTGTTCAACGCTAGGATCAGAGCACCCATGGTGGTAGATAAGCCCAAGTCAGAAGCATAGGAGGGGAGGTAAAGTGATGGGATGTAGTATGCAAAACCCTGAAACAGGTTAGATACGGCGAAACAATAGAACAACGGCTCCGAGAGAAATTTAATATCAACTGTGTGGAACGCAGCATGTGCTGAAGGGGGCAGCCGTCCCTTGACAAAGGGAAGGAATGGTGCAACCAAGATGAACTGAGCGGCTGCAACTGCTCGGAGAGTCGTCCGATAACCGTACTTGGAGAGCAGCATTTCGAGGAGAAAAGGCAAACCAACGCCACTGACGCCGCCGCCGCCGTAAAGAACGCCGTAGGCGAATCCGCGCCGTTGAACGAACCACTCATTTAGCATGCGTAGTAGTGGGAAATAGAGTATCAAGAAACTCAATCCGTAGAGGACTCCCTGGGTAGCAATGAGGCCGTTGACAGATTTGCAAAACGATGCTGCGAAGAGGGAAAGGGCGCAGCCAGCCCAGCCGACCACAACCATGTAGCGCTGGTACCGCTGGAACCTTTTGACAAGAGGCATTGCGAACGGGGCGCCAATGAAGTAGATACTGGTTGAAAGGGTTCCGATAATGGTAATGTTTTTATTACCGGTGAACTCGGGCTGGTGAGAATAATAGTCTTGGAAGACACCATAACACAGGGGAAAGCCTGAGACAGCTGTTAGCGCCTGAACGATGAAGCTGGTCTAGGTAAGTGGGAAGATTCACCCCAAAGAAGGGCTTCGATGAAAAAGCTAGCAAAGAGGAACTTCCAGGCCTCTGGTCCTTGATCGACAGGTGGTAGGACATAAGCATGGCTGCCGTCCTGTTGCTCATCGTCACGCTCAGCCAAGGCCGCTTCGTTGGGAAGGGATTGAAGCTCCAAAGCTACAGATTCAGTTGATCGCTGCATGTCTTTGAGGAGAATTTCAGAACCAGAAAAGGATTTGAAGTGATCAAAGCAAGACGGGGACTGTTGGTGGTTTGACGTGTATTTATCATGGTTAAGCTTCACGGTGTAGGGTTCAAGGCCTAGGGTCCAAGGCCTAGGGTCCAAGGCCTACTACTTCCGTTTTGAATTTACGCCGGCACTGTTTCCGGTCCGTGGGTCTCAATTCCTAAATGGCAATTATCACACATCACCGTTGATTACCATGCCAGCCCGTTTCCCAATCAGCAATCAGCAATCAGTGCAATGTGATCCCTCTTTACCCCGCTACGCTAAAGCACCTGTTCCCACAAATTCTGATATGTCGGGGTAACTTGTCATGGGGTAAATAAAATCGTGACGAGTGTGAGTCGTTGCGGTGTCATCATCGACGCTCGCCCGAGTCCTGAGTCAACTCCGGCCCGGGCAGCCAGTCAATAAGTGGAACCCGGCCAAAATCTCCGGCTGTACATACGGAATGCGCCCTAGGACTACACATTGCGTGGCTATAACTCGGCGTTGATTGGAAAGAGGAAGCATGTTGGCTCGAACATGACACCCACTCACTCGGTAAATTGTGAAACATTCAAATAACGTATTATTGATAACTAGCATCTCGATGATAAAATATCCCGAGAATTTATATGGGACCCAACGCCAAACCTGAATCTTTCGTTGTGTTTAATAGCCTCTAGGATGGCCACTCTCTATCCATAGACCTTTACCAACACGATGCACAATCTGTGATGTCGTCGATGATGGATTCATGTCCTCGCTTACACTGCTCACACATGTCAGCATTGATTGTTACCTGACAAACAACCCTGTTAACTAGGAATAGCGTATAAACGCATAAAGTGCTGCCTAGCACATGGCAATAGCCCCCATTGTTAATTCTTGAGATATTAATTTTCTCACCCGTAATTGTACGATGTTAAAGTACCACATACTGATACACGATTTCTTATCAGAACCTTCATGCGCTCGAGAGTTTAGCGTACTTTGTGTGATCTTGTTATCTGCCACAGACTTCATCTCCACCGAGTTCAAGCTTTACTACATTCATCCCCTCCTTCCTTATTGATACTGCCTGGTCTGGGCAATGACAGAAGGAGGATCAACATGCAAGCCCGCATATGCGATGCCATCACAGCTAGATGGTCGCCTTTGTGAGCGTTGTGTAGACCTCGATCTCGACAAGGTCTTCCGCGGAGGCTACAAGACACCTCATCAAATCAGCGACCTTGGCCCCGTGCCCTATGACCAACTCACATCACCATGCTCGCTATGTCGCTTGATAGCCGGTGCAGTCTACAAACCATTCGGTGATGAGTCTTTGGTCTCTTTCCATGAGAGCTGCGACATTTGTAATTTCCAGAACACCGAACTTGAAGCTGCTCTTCCATCATATCACCTGTTCGCCATCACTATTAGCCCGGAGAAGGGCAGAGATGGGATCCGGCATTCAAGGGCAGTGAGATATCAGGAAACATATCTATTGACGGAAGCCATCAATAAAGACCTCTGTTTCTCCAAGTCAAAGCCGCAAGTTATTATGGCACCCTTGGAAATACCTGAAGATGGCTCCTTCATTGCTCTGAAAGTTGGGAGGTTGAAAGCCCCTGACTCAGACTTGATATCTTACTACGGTAGCATATACCCTGTTTTCGGCTACCCTGGGGACATGAAACCAGCCAGATGGTTATCAAACTCGACACTAGACTGGAAATTGCTGTTTTCCTTCCTAACAGAGTGTCATAAAAACCACTCGACATGCTCGTCAATTAGGGGTAATCCGCAGATCCAGGACTTTTGCTTCATAGATTGCCAAACCAGAAGACTTATACGAGCTGCAGCAGTGGAGGAGTACGTTGCACTGAGTTATGTCTGGGGAGAACCGGACAAGAACCCTAAAAGCAGCAACCCGTCCATAGGCGAGGAGCTGCCAGAAGCTCCCCTGGTCATAGAGGATTCCATGCGGGTCGTGACTGAGATGGGATATCGGTATCTCTGGGTAGACAGGTACGTTAAACTAAAATTTCACTGACGTTGCTAATTCGGTTTCAATAGATACTGTATCCAACAGGGTGATCCCAAATCTCTCGAAAGTCATCTCTCTAAGATGCATCTCATATACCAAAAGGCGTCGTTTACCATCGTCGCAGCTGCAGGTACAGATTCGTCGTTTGGCTTGCCTGGCGTTTCAAAGAGAGCTCGTGAGCTGCAAACACACGCAACGGTTGGTAGCATTCGGCTTGTATCTGCTGTTGAACCATTCTCAAACGACTCGCGATGCAAGTGGAATTCTCGGGCATGGACGTAGGTATTTCACTGCGTGGAGAGGCGCTGCTGCAAACTCATGATTGGTCCGGCCTCGAAACTAATTCTCAATAGATACCAAGAGGGGCTATTCGCGACCCGTCAGCTCATCTTTGGGCCCCGCCAGGTATCATTTCATTGTATGCAAAGTGAACAGTCCGAGATTTATACTTATCCTGCGTCATGGGCTACCGAGTCGTTGCCAGAAACCAGCAGACAGAATTCGGTTTGGGAGCACATTGAGCATTACTCCAAACGAGCATTAACTTACGATTCCGACGCGCTCAACGGTCTCAAAGCAACACTCAACTCATTCAACGAGCACATAGAAGAGCCTGTGGCTAATCTCTGGGGCATTCCCTTCTCGGAGACGGTGACTTCATTAGACCGTTTCCAACCTTCAGACGCAGCCGGTGAGTCGAGTGCTACCGGGATGCTCTCCAATGCAGTCTTTGCTTCTCCGTCTGCGATTTTCGGCTATAGCCTCATGTGGAGGTTATCGGGAAACACGCCCGATGAGCTTAGAACATTGCGACGACGACGAGATTTCCCGACCTGGTCATGGGCGAGCTGCATCGGACACATATCTTTCCCAAGACTGCCGTGGTCCGCTCCCAAGAACGCAGTCATGCCCGACCCCGAGCTTGATTTGGCGATCGAAACGCTGAATGGCCAAATTATTCCCATATCTGATTATTTGGCTACTGGCAATTCGTCTGAGCTATCAAGGTATTTACATATTGATGCCTGGTCCGTCCGCGATGCCTTGACCTTTCGCCCTCGCGAAGGCATGGCATCCCTCGACCTCGGAGACGCCAAGTACGAGCTCACGGGACCCATACTATTTGACTCGATCAACAACCCCAACGATCACGCTGAGATCTTTAGAATCTTGTCAGAAAGACGGAACAGCAGGAAGTGCTGGGAAGCAATCATCGTCTGGCTCACCCCAATGAGCCATGACAACGCTATCAAACCGTACCTGCTCGTTCTGACCAAGGCGGATGATTCGAGATACCCGGACCAAAATGTCTATGAGAGAGTGGGAAGCATTACAGCGCTGAGTCTCAAAAGAATGCCCAAGAAACGGAGACGTGCAGCTTCTACGGTCCAACGGAAGCAGTGTCCTCGGCCTACTATGAAGTGGGCGGCAGAGATGATCGAGGAGTCAAAGCGAGCCTCCCTTGAGGCAGCCCGCAAACACAAAGCTTTCTCTCAGCCAGTTTTGAGATCCAGTCTTGCCAGATCCGAAAGCCCAACTCGCCAGAGCGGCGAGGACGGGGGGTATCATGCTACCACCATCGTGTCCGATCCATCAGCGAAAGAGTCTGATGCAGGTACAGCACGTTCTGCCCAAGAAGCAACAGTTTTAGACAACGAGACTGCAGAAGAGGACAACAAAAGCACGGACAATGAACTTAACACTAGCTTAAGTGAGGTGAGCTCTGAGGATACGGACTCAGACGACATGGGCGACTTTACAATAAACAACCTTATAAATCAAGGCAACGCGAAGAGATATTATCCTCGCATCCCAGTAATCAGGCGGAAGTTCATTATTAGATGAATGATCCCCGGCCAAGCCTGATTCTGGCAAATTGTAATCTCCCCTCCCTTTGCAGGTTTAGCAGGACTGGCATTGGTCTGTCGCACATAAGTCTGGGCGAGGTACTCATTGATCAGTCGAGGTCGGTCTTTTACTTCAGATAAATTCAGTTTCATCCAGTTTCAGCTTAGTTCTCGCCTCCCTTTGCTCACTTTTATTTGCCTTCACTCACTCTGGCTCCATACAGTTTCACTAAAGTTCTTTCCCCGCTTCGTTCAGCAATCGTCTATTTCTCCCCAATGCTACAGTTAAACCTTTTCGCCCAAGACTTTTATACACCAACGTTAGCACAGAGAAATATAAGTGCCCATCGTTTCAATTGCACGTTGCCCAAAGAGCTAATCCATGTATGCACTCACTATTGCGCCAGAATCTCGTGCGGGTGTAACGTAAACCCAGCCACGGCACTGCCTCATGGCTGTGGCTGAGTATTTGCCAAGGTGAACAGCCTAGCTTATGCCTTTTCTTTTTAATTCTTTAAACTTCATGTCAGATACTTAAACGGTGTTCCATTAACTAACATATTGTGGCAACCCAGCCATCCATCGAGCATAACCATAGCGCGCAACACCTCCTCCATCGCCCAGAATTACAGGCAGACAATAGCAGACGGAGCCGCTCCACTCTAAAGAATGGCTAAAATCTTTAGCGTTGTGACGGGTGCTATCAGCCTGGCAGATTTGTTCCAGCAATGCGTGTAATGCTTCGAATACATCCAACTGGGTCGTCATTTTGCAAGAGACTTTGGACGATGCCGCCTCAAGCTAGACATCTCGAAACGACGACTATCTCGGTGAGGAGAAGTCGCCAATATCGTCTGTACAAGGTTAAATGTGACGAGTCTGGTGCTCTCCCATGTATCAATTGCGACGTGGACACTAACCTCGGATTCATGGAAAGACTCTCTGGCCCTTTCACTTATCTCACCGAGTCCCAGTTCTTGACAGGTGTTCCGCTCGCCAAGGATGGGGGAATGACTACCTGGATTCTGGTCGACAAGACTCTCCCTCCCGAGAAACGTCCGATCCTATGCTCCTGCCAGACCTCGACCACATGCTCTGGCACATCAGAAAGGAGGGTTTGCTTCGCAGTGCATAATTGGCAAGGTCCCTGGAGTAAAGGGAGCAATCGCAGGGAGCCCTGGAAAGGAGGTCTGGGCCATTTGGTCGCATCGTTACTACGGCCATCCCGAGGGGCAAGCCCCTGACATCTTTCTTTACATATTACGACTCATCGTAGAAGGGAACTAAACGGCCAGCAAGGCAGTCTCCTGCCACGGAAAAGGGAAAGCCGCGGCAGTGGGTGCAAACAAAACCACCTCCCTCAGAGCCGTGCTACAAGCCTCTCAGGCTGAGGCCTCTGGCTGGCGCCTAGATCATATCAAGCTGTGGGAGCCCTCGCCGCCGGTTCAGAGACTTGTTGCATAAGGCGGTTTTAATTACGTAGAAGTTAAACAAGAAGAAGAAGTAATTGCCAGTAGCACGTAGTACGGCGACGACGGTGCAGCTACAGAGGCTTCCGTGTAGCTCAATGATGAGCATTACGCATGGTGCTAAATGAAAAGTCCATCACTTCACCACCACCAGCTTGACGTACCTCGTAGACTATTACGAGATAGTATTAAGTATATTTGCGTCTCCGGTCGCCATTCATCTTAGTTGATATCGAGCTACACGGCCAGCCCGCTGTTGATCATCAGCTCGGCAGTTTGATCGTGGGCGGCAACATTACCGCGGGACGTCAGTTTGAGCTTTATGAAAGAGTTCTCAGATCAGAGGTCATCATGTAGAAAGCTCGACTAGACTTCGAGGGACGAGGAGTGAAATCCAGAAACTACGCCGGAACCTAGTAGGTATTATACTAAGGTAAATACTTCTGTTTCTATACCTAGTTCCATAAGCTCCCCATCCATAACCCCATTAACGAACGCCTCTCCAACCAAAGCAAAATTCGAATTGTTTGTCGGCCGAATTACGTATGGCGCTTGGAGTCCATACAACACCACCAGCCTGTCACCGTGTTCCATACCAGCAGGCCCTAGGCCAATCAGACCTGTTTCGGTCACGAAGAGTTGTCGGCCTTTGTGGAGGAGTACTCCCTCGATGTAGGGTCGAACATCCTCCGGTATCGGTGTCCCGCGATCCAGATTCAGTCTGAGAGATTCCAAAGCCTTTTGGTACAATTCGAAGTGCCCCGTTTGACTCCTAAAGACACCGCTTTGTAACACGATCTGGTCAGCAATAGGAACCCTCCAACTTGCTTCGTGACGTGCTATGTGTTGCATGCTAGGTGTACTGTGGGTAGCCATGCTCTCTGCCTCCCGGCAAAGCAGCTGGGCTTCCTCGAGGAACCGGAGTATCTCGTTGCATGGAATATCGCCTGGCGTCTCGGTCATATCGTTGGACGTGGGTCTATTACTGAGACACAGTGAAGTTGCTCCGACAATGGCGATTTTGTCCACACCGAACCCAGCGAAGGAGATAACTGACGATGTCCCGGCAATACCCCCGGTATTCAACACGCTGTCTCCCGACACCTTGAATGTTGGCAGCCAATGTTTTGCCTGTGATTTGCTGCAGATTGATTCATGTAACGTTGCTGAATAATCTGGAGTCCAGGTCGGCAATTGTTGGAGCTTTTTGTTGTGCCCCTGTGCCCAGGCCAGTATGTCTGTCCATCCATTTACCAACAAAGCTTGAGTGACTGTCTGGTATGCGTCACAGACACTCAAATTGTAGCTTGGCAAGATGCACTCTCTTTCGCTGTCCGTTGCAAACCCCAGGAGGCCGTAGACCATGTCTCGAGGGTCAGTTGCACGCGTGCCAACGTACGCATCCTTGATGCAAAAGTTTGTCATTGCGATTCGAAGAGACCCAATCTCTGGAGGATAGAGTGACGTATATATGACAAGGCGATGCATCTGTGTGAATGGCGCTATATAGGTGATGAAAAAGTCGATTAAAGGATTATGTCGAGGTTGCTCGCTAGACGCCGTAGCCAAGAGGTGCTTGTGGAATGCTTGTAGCAATGCGAGAGCTCCTGCAAGTGTTCTCAAAGGAATGCTCTGGTCTCCAACGTGGAAGGATAGTTCCATCGCAAGGTGTACCTCCTGCAAGACCCAGGTACGTGTCCAGTACTGGCGAATGTAGAGGTCCTGGTATGCTAGAGCTAAGAATCCTCCATCCTCCATTGGCTTTCCAAACATTTCCATCATCGCTGGCCGACACTTCATCATGATATCAGTCATCACATCATGGCTGATTTGATCGTTTTTCGGAGCTTGATTCCAGAACAGGTCTCCAATCGTACGCAGTTGATCAACTACATCATTGCCGCGCAAGTCTGTAGTGCTATACAAGGGACCGCCGAGCCATGCATAAATATGTCGTGCGTGTTGGAAGATAGCGCCCATGTGTCGTACAACATATGCCTTTTCGTCCATGTCAGACTGATTTATGCAGATTGCGTCGACCCAAAGATACGTCGAATGGCCGAGGTCATTGCACATTTGCCTCAAGGCGGCTAAGAGGTTCGATCTGACAGCTAGACACCGCCCATTCACAGTGATTGAGGATCCTGCCAAATCCGTACCCCAGACATACGACAACGCAACGTAGTCAGGGCAGCTCGCGAAGCTGAACGAGTTAAGTTCAGAATCAATCGAGTTAGAGGATCCACTTGTCGGCAAAAGCCGAAGGAGACGAATCTCAGTCAGATTTCGACTTGGAGAGATTGTGCGGTAAGGAAAACCATCATTTTGGCTCGGAGCAACCGGCTGGGCTGTCGCTTCCTGATGCAAGCGCTGCTTGTTTTCCCTTTCTAGGAGCATCAATCGCATTTGATAGTCTTGCAAAATATGGTTACTGCTACCTCTAAAGAACTCTCCTTGATCTTTTCGATAATAGGACATTGTTGATGGATTTTCATCCTCAATGCTCCTTTGCTGTCCAGGTGGACTGGGGCCATCTTGAGAGTTGTTTGGTAGAGGAATGTTGGAGGTTTTGTCGCTCATATCCCTGGTATAATCAAGTGCTTTACTTATGATCTGAGCAGGGACGGGAAGCTATTTTTTGCCGGCCGTCTGAGGAGAGTTTGACATGAGGTATTTTCTTACGGTATAAACAGAAGTTGGTCCAGTCAGAACCCCTACAGCTGAGTCATCTGAGGCCACATCGCAGAGCACCAATAGAAGCTCCATCTTCCAAGGATAAAGCTCGATGAGGAGTGCGGTGAGGATGCCGTTTTAATGGCAAGTCAGTCGATGATCGAAAGTACGGAACGCTTGCAATGACCTAGCCTGCTGCCTGTCGAATTGGGATACGTCTCTGACGACAGGTCCTAAACACGAACACAAAGAAAGCAGGACTGCACTGAACTCTGATGCTGGATATCCTGGTGTTATTCAGGCTGTTGCGTCTGGTCATGTTTCCCGCTAGAATATGTGATGCAGCGAATTATACCTAGACATAGGCTGCTTGCATTAACTGCCAGCTACCAGCTGCCAGAATTGTATTAGACGACTACCTCGTTAACATAGGTAGGAAGCAATATGAATTTGGGAAGTCGCGCGGGGACATCAGGTGCCGAACCTGTTGAGTCGGTGTCATTTTGCTCCGCCTTCGTATCCCTAGTAAATGCATCTGACGCGTCAGTGGAGTTTAGATAAACCCTTGTTCAAGCTGACAGTCATTTCAGAGAAGACAAAACGCGCCGCAGCCCGGGAAAGTTTGACTTGCATCCGTTCTCACCTCCAACTACGCAGTCAACCGATATTCTACCGGTTGTCGCGTGCCCAGGCTCAATCTGGTGATTAAGCAGCAACATCAGAAATCAGTTTGACTACTCCGGTACATACCGCTACAGTTGATCAGGATGACTTCGACCACTTCTTCTCCTCCCAGCAATTACCAGCACTGCATTCTCCCTTCAGGGGTTTTCGTGCACAAGTGGACATGCAGCTCGCCCAAGGCCATCTTGATCTTGCAGCATGGATTCGGGGAGTATGCAAAGCGCTACGTCTCGTCTCACTCCGAGCTTGTTCCAAAATTGAATGCCAACGGCTTCAACGTCTGGGCGATGGATTTTTGGGGTCATGGGAGCTCTCCAGGGACCCGCGGGATGGTGCATGTTGAGAAGGCGGTGCAGGACCATATTCATCTGCGACAACAAGCCACTACACAAGGGCTACCCGTGTTTCTCTTTGGACATTCGCTGGGCGGCCTGGTGACAGCAAGTAGCGTCACTAACGACTCTTCTCAGGTGAATGGAGTTATTCTTTCCAGTCCTGCTCTGCCTGAGCAGTTTTCAGCTCTTGGGCAGGGTTTCTTTGGCCTCCTTGCTCGCTTGATACCCGCTGTCGGAATACCTTACACCAGGACACCCACAAGCAGCCGTTTCCGAAATGCCGAACAAATACTCATAGCTGACGCTGATGAGTCGATGTTCAGCGGGAGAATATCCTTTCTCCTTGCGGGAACTGTTGTGCCAGTGGTAAATGCGATGTGGAAGCAGTTGGACCCGTGGCGCACGCCAACGCTGGTCATTCATGGCACAAGCGACAATTCAACCCCTTTCGAAACGAGCAAGAGTTTTGTGGATAAGATTGGGTCATCAGACAAGACATTGCGCCTGGTCGAAGGGGGATATCATGAACTTCTAAACGATTGCAACCCGGAGGAGGTTGTCCAGCTCATCCTAAGCTGGCTGGAGAGTCGGCTGAACCAGGAGTCTAAGGTCTAACTGTCTAAGACACATCACCGGACATGACGGGACTAATCAATCTTCCGCGGGTTTTTTTTTTTAAGAGGGCACTTTTCAATCTCGGCGGTCTAAAGCCCTCATATTGGGTTATCACTAATCTAGTTGGATTAATCGTGACCATCACAGTGGTCTTGGGTCAACCTATTTGCTGCTTCTGTTCACCCGAACTGGTAGCAATGCCCAGCCATTAGATTAGTCGTTGGCCAAGGCCTTGGCACTGGCAAGCGAGGCAGGCAGAATAATCACGTGAGTACGATATGTGGATCTCACAAATGAAGGTGCCTTACTACTTCTTACCAAGTCCTGTAATCTTGCTTTGCTCCCTGGGTTCGCCCTTATTCCTACATCATCAGACCTCTAACAAACCAAATTGATAGGCGACCCACACCGATTTACCTTTCTTCAGGCAGTTCTCACATGTATTCAAAGATGGTGAACGTCAAGTAGGCGAGCCGTGGTCATCTTAGATCATTGGCAGCTTGGCACACGTGGAAACCCAAGAGATTGAAGAGAAACCCATTGGCGTTGTCGTCTCACGTCGTCCGCGCAACCACAACAAGCATTCTTGACAATCACGTCCTCTACAGATCGGCATTTTAGCAGGCAAGAAGCTCGAAACCATGGCCCGACTTGGCCGCCTCTTGAGACCCCGCACGGTAAGATAGTCTTGAATCCATCCTCCTAATCTTTCAGACGAATTGCTCAGAACGTCACTGACCAACCCAGGCTCGGGCTAGCTTGTACCAAATACAAACTCCTTACAGGATCCTCCTGCTGAAAGATGTTAATCGCACAAGCCCGCCGTCCTCATCCCAGCAGCACCGTCCACGATCAAGAGATGGCGAAAATAGCAACTGGAGAGATTCGTCCTTCAAACTGCTCGAGGGCAGCGCGTCCGCTTTCGGCTACATCGTTATTCTCGGGTTGGCTGGATATTCGTACCACATGTACTACAAGTATCTTGTGCTGACAAAGATGGAAAACGCATTTGCTGTTGGATATTCCTCCCTTGAGAAGGCCGCACTCAGCCGCCACGACGTCAACAGCGATCATGTTGACGAAGAGTGGATTCCTAGGAAGGAGCAGTCGATGATTAATGAAATTGTCGACGGCACGCTTCAGGGTCATTATTGGCTCTTGACCGGAGAGAAGGGAACGGGAAAGACATCGATGATACTCCACTCGATGAAGAGGGTTCGTGGCGAAGGAATCGCCATGTTAGAGGTCCATGGTGACCTCGAAATTTTTCGGCTACGTCTCGGGAAGGCACTTGATTATGAGTTCCATGAAGACTACATCGGCAGTCTCTTCAGCTTCAAGGGCCCTCGAGACACAACACCGCTGTTGGATATCGAACGAGCTTTCAACCAGATGGAGAAGATAGCACTGAAACGAAAGAAAGCCCATGGAAGACCGCTTGTCCTGATATTGAACGGCGTCCATCTTCTCCGCGACAACGAAGACGGCCGGAACTTGCTGGAACTGGTCCAACAGCGGGCAGAGCTATGGGCTGCAAGTAAGCTCGTGACAGTTGTACTCAATAGCAACGACTACTGGATCACCGAGCGTCTCACGCACGAAGCTACTCGCCTTCGTGTCATGCCAGTCCACGATCTTTCCAAAGTTTCCGCCATTGACTGCATCAAAAAGGTCCGAGAAAAGGTTTTCCACGAGGAAGTCCCCACAAGCATCCTGGACTACGTCTACAGCAAGATCGGCGGTCGGCTTCGATTTCTCAGTCACGTAGCGAACTCGCCAAATATGGTCGAAGCGTGCAACTCAATCTGTGAGCAGGAAAAACGCTGGCTTCTGAATCAGTGCTGGATTTTGGGAGAGGAGATGGATCCGGCTGGAGAGGAGCAGCAGGACACCTGCACTGGCGCCATGGTATTGGCCAAGGCGTTGGTGGAGAAGCAGGAGGCGATGGAGAAGGACGGCATTGCTGGCTCTATCTTGCCGCAGATTCCACTTCACGAGGCGAGACAGATCATGACCAAGTATGACTGGATCCAGCGGCACGACCACCTCAATATCTTTGCAATTGACTCCAACTCGATGGTCAAAGCAGGATCGGTCGCAATGCAAAACGCATTCAAAGACATATGTGGCCAAGAAGGCTTTGATGAACATCTCAAAGCGACGCTTGATCGACTCGACCAGCTAGAAAGCCTAGGGAGAACCCGAGAAATCACCTTCAAAGATCTGCATGACCGCGGCGAGTATCAAGCTATTGTTACGGGCGGGAAGGGAGATTCGGGAGATGTTGTTGTCTCACTGAAGGCAGTATCAAGAAAGGGGGGTAATTAACTATACGTCAGAAACACTGTCCATTGTAGATAGAAACGGCTGCTACTTTCATGTCTCCCCACACCGAATCCTGACATCAATGCGAAGTTGAGACGCCTTTCTAATGTTCTGAAATTAACGATGTAATTTAATTGATTGGCTGTGATCCATCCTGCGATCTTTATGGAGTGTTTTCAGCTACCGCGGACCCCCGATCGGAGGTCGCCGCTGCAGCCGGCGGATAGCTCCGATAAATGCGCGAACGCCAAGATAGGGTGCGTCCGGTCATATCTTGAACTGATACCCCTTTCTCCCTTGAACTATACCACAGCAATTCCGTTTACCACATACAAACCAGATATCACCGATTTACCTACCTACTATCGCCGCCATGGCTTCCCAGACTCCTGAAGATGTTCTGGCTGCACTCCTGCGCACCATCGAATTTGACATCATCCCACTCACTCGCGACGGCGTCTCGTCTGGCAGCAAGGTCTTCGGCGCAGCAATCCTCTCCTCTTCAACATTGACCCCCTACACTGTCTCAACGAACAACGAGCGCGTCTCTCCTCTCCTTCACGGCGAGATCAACTGCATCCAGCAGTTCTACACAGTGACTTTCCCTGATGCTAGCACGCGGCCTAGCCCGCGCGAAGATTGCGTCTTCCTGGCGACGCATGAGCCGTGCAGCCTATGTCTGAGCGGCATCACATGGTCGGGTTTCAAGGAACTATATTTCCTATTCACCTATGAGGACAGCCGCGACCGCTTCGCCATTCCTTACGATATTGAGATTCTGGAAGAGGTCTTTCGGGTACGGGCGGCTGGGGAGGCAGATGAGGCGTTGAAGGGCAGGGCGCTATACAACAAAACCAACAAGTTCTTCACGGCACGCAGTCTGGGTGATTTGGTAGAGGAGGTTCGAGATGCCGAGAAAAGGGACCATTCGAGGTCTGAGGTGGAGAGAATCAAGGGTTTGTACGATGGACTGAGTGATGTGTACCAGGCAGGAAAGACGAAGGGGACTGACAGCGCAAGTACATGGAAATAATTATGCAGCCTTACTCAAGTCAAAGAAATAAATGTCGGAACCGCGGCATACTAGTAGTGTCTATTCCAGCAAGGCAATAAAAAAGAAACAAGATGGTATTCCATTAAAAAATGAACTGAAGGGGAAGAATGCAAAAACGCAAAAGGAAAACCTAGGTCCTAGCCACGTTCGACCAGTTCCAGGCATACCACAGAACTCCATCCGGCCACCACGCCAATTGAATTAAAGAGGATCCAACGAGACGCAGGTCAAATCATCGACTTTCAGAAGAAAATGGGGACCAGCTCCCACAGTTAAGAAGTGGTCAGGCTGGTCGTTCGGGATTCATAATTCGACCTATATGAGGGTCATACTGGTTGGAGGTATGGTGTCTTCAACAACGGTGCGAAACTTGACTATTCCTGACCATGAGAACGTTTGCTAATCCAACCCCTCTCAAAATGGCCTATATGATGGCCTTGGCGGACCTCGTCGCCGTGAAGATCATCGAACGAACCTCCAAAAACGGATGGTCATTCTGAACTGGCTGACACCAATCGATTACGCTGCTCAGCACAGCGACTTCGTCAGTCAGATAGAACCAAGGACCAGCTAGTGGCTTCTAGACTTGTCAGAGTTTAAGACGTAGATGGAAGCTGAGAACCAGGCCTTGTGCTGCCCAGGCATTCCCGGCGCCAGAAAGACGATCCTGACGTCTATTGTGGTCGAAGTGCTGATACATCGTGTCGAGAATGACCGGAGCATCGGTGTTGTATACCTGTACTGCAATTTCTGACAGCAACACGAGCAGAAGGGTGAATGTATTCTTGCAAGTCTCCTGAAGCAACTATCTCAAGGCCAGCCATCCTTGCTGGCCTTCTTCACATCTCTCTATGACTGTCATCAGACTGAGCGCTTGCGTCCATCATACAACGAGTTATCTAGAACTATCCAATCCGTGTCCGCCCTATATTCTTGGTTCTTCATTGTCTTCGATGCACTCGATGAATAGTGAGTCACTTGCTTAACTCTAAAGACGTTCCTCTCAGAAATATTCGATATTCAAATCAAGTGTGGCCTAAATCTCTTTGCGACTTCGAGATTTATCCCAAAAATTACAGAGAGATTCGAGAAGAGTATAGTACTGAAGATTCAAGCTAGTAAGCTTGACGTGGGAAGATACATCGATAGCTATCTATCGTATCTAACGTCCTTTGTCGGGTGCAACCGGGCTCTGCAAAAGGAGGTCAAGACTGGAATTATCAACGCGGTTGACGGAATGTACATGACTTTCCGGAGGCTGATTGCAGATGTTCCAATACTAACTATACCAGGCTTTTGCTTGCACAGCTTCATCTTGAATCCCTAGTCGGAAAAGTATCCGCCAAGGCAGTTCGAGTTGCTTCTTACAAGCTTCCCACCAGCTCTAAAACGTATGCCCATGCGTACAACGATGCAATGACGCGCATCTACGGCCTAGTTCAAGACCAGGAACAGCTTGCTACACAGGTGTTATCGTGGATCACCCATGCAAAGAGGCAATTGACCACGTCAGAGCTTCAGAATGCATTTGCTGCGGAAATCGACGGCGAACGGGAGCTCGACGAAGACACGATTGGTCCCCTACACCACGCAGGAACACTTTGCACGAACATGGAAGCAGTGGTTCCCTGATTCAGAGATTGAGATCACAAAGCTTTGCACGACATATCTTTTATTTGACACCTTCAAAAATGGAGAATGCAACACATACGAGAGGCGAAAATAACGCCTACGACTGAATCCACTTTGTGAATAGGCAGCATGTCACTGGGGATTCCGTGCTGAACAGGTTCAGGCGCCCATCCAGGGAGTTATCGATTTCTTGAGAACCAGTGGTTAGGTCGGAGCTTCAGGCCAAATACAACCTGGGTCCGGAGCTCAAATAACGGGACTTCACTTGGCCGCCTACTTTGCAGTGGTCAGTGTCACTCAATTCTTGTTGGACATTAGTGGCGTGGATCTGACAGATGATACTGGTTGCACACCGCTATCATATGCTGTACAAACCGGTCAAGATGACGTTATTAAGATGCTCCCTGAGCAAGGAGCGGACCTGTAACTTGGATACAGGCATCGCCAGACGCCATTTTGGGTCTACTATGCAGCCTTTATCGGCCACAGATGTGCCGCGAACCTGTTGCTTGAGTTAGGCATGGTCGACGCGAACATGAGGGATGACTGGGGCGGGACACCGTTTGAGATAGCTGTCATAAGAAGCCTGCAAACCCTTACTCTCAACGCCAGGCGTCGGCATTGACTGGAAAGTAACTCATGGGTTGCATCAAGGTCAAGCACCCCCGTCATGCGCTATCAAAAGAGAGCACAAGGGAGTTGTCCAACTGCTACTAGACAAAGGAACCAATACAGACTCTCGGGATCAACAAGGTTGGTTTGCATTGAGTGATTGACACTGAGGACGAAGAAATCATTCAGTCATTTTTTAGTCTTGTTGGAGAGGAATGTTGGCAGTATGTCCAACTCTTAACAATAGAACTCGAACTTAAACTATGTTCAATGAGCATTAGTGCTATTCGCACAGGCAGAATCGCGCTTCCGACGTAGGAGTCGAAGTTACAGCATCTACCTCCAAAACATCTTCAGATAAAGCCATTGCAGTAGCATTAGAGATGACTTGAGAGGAAATCTCTCAGCACTTGGAAAGAGAGCGGCTAGAACCAGGAAGTTGGCCGAATAGCCTCAGAACGCTAGCGATCCATTGAACAATTCTTCTCGTTGGTTACTAGTGTTGTCAATTGAATGTTCGAGGAACTACCAGAACTTGGACATAAATAACAGCATGTACTTTGATGTACGTATAGTGGTTCCTGTTTAGGTATAGTCATAGCTTCTGGTTTCATTCAAGTTCACCGGTTCTTTGTTGTTTCTGCCGTGAAGTCGAAGTTGCAACTTATACGCAAGTAAATCAGGAAAGTAAAATCAAGCTTGAAATCAGATGTGATCAATCAGCTTAAAACGGCAGAAGGGATGAGAGTGCGTCCGGGCTCTGTAAGCACCCCATCGGTTCGATTTCCAGAGAAATAAACCAAACACGCTCAAAGGGCATGGAAGTTAGCAGAGAACGGTATATTGCGAATCAGATGTCTTTTCTCTCTATGCAGATGATTCTTTTACCCTAACTCAACTCAACGCTTTGTCTACGATAAGCTCCATTCTAATGGCCAGCTATTTCTAATTATTTTGCTTCAGCTCCAGCTTCAGTCACAGCTCCAGCATCAGCTTTAGCTCCAGCTCCAACTATCGGCACGGCTCCGGGGAAGCGAGAGCCCCTATCCTTGGCCTTCTTCTGCTTCTTCGGGGGAGCTGGTGGCGGCGGGTACGCCTTCAGGGTGATTTCCTGCCATTCAGCAGAAGTCTGGTAGGCCTCCTGGATCGGGGCCAGAAGCTCGTTGAGAGCCTTTGCCACTGCGGGCTTCAGGATTTGAGGAGAAAGCTGTGGAACTGATTAACATTGCTAGCTCAGGGGAGTTTGGGACATAAGCGAGTTGAACATACCACGTCGTTCCTGTAATCATCGTGCATCTGGGCAATCGAGGTGTAAACAAGGGGTTCTAGACCGTCTCGCTCGCGGTCTACGCGGAATTCTCGGTTTCCGCGCAGAGCTGCACTAGGAAGAAGAACAAATTCTACAAAAGAGAGAATGCCGTTTTCTTCAACCACAAGGGGAGCAGCAATAGCTTTCCGAATCTTCTTGGTGACAACATCTGCAGAGTCGAGCAGGTCGATCTTGCTATCTGCTTATCGTTAGTGCGTGCCCTTATGTGAAGGGCGAGTATCTTTACCTTGATCACTAGCACTCATCTTGCCACCCTGCAGTCCGGGAACCATGGGATTCAGGAGATGGGCACGCTAGAATATGTTAGCTGAGATTCGTCAGAATCAAGACTTCATGAACCCGCCTGCGCGTATCCCAACTTGGGCAACCACTCCTTAGCAGCAGTAAACAACTTGCGCTGGTCAAGACCTGTGAAGTGTTAGACCAGAGTCAAGGTCGTTATGTCAGAATACGGCACTCACCTCCAAACTGGGCGTCGACGTCTAGGTACTGCTCATCCAGGACCTGGAGAATGGGATAAAGTAGACCACTCAGCGGCGCATTGTCCGTCTGCTTGACTACCTCGGCTCCGGCCTTCTTCGCATCGTGCTCTGAGACCAATGATGATAACTTGTAGATGTCCATAACATACTCAGAGCTCTTCTGGTAGGAGCTACCGAGCACAAACTTGAGCTTCTCAGTCGGCACTCCAACAGCTTGGAGGATTGCGGTTATGGTACGGCGGTAGAACTCGGCGCGGTATTGGACAAGTTCGATAGGGGCTTTGAGGTTGTCAAGGAACCCGTGAATGTCGGCGAGCAGCACGGTGATTTCGCATCCGGCAGCCAAGAGTTGGCCGATTTTGATGGCGGGGACAAAATAGCCACAGTGAGGGCGCCCTGTAGTAGCGGTACCTAGTGAAGCAAGGGTTAGAATGGCTTCGTACCATTGCAGCGGCCGGCGACGCAGTTGTAGGAGGTATTGGGGTGCTCACCCCAGTAGATCTTGGGGTTTCCTCCTTCATTGAGGATCTTCTCGATGATCTCGGGGTTGAGGACTTCGGCGAGATTCTCGCGGATCAGGGCAAGCCGCTCGGACGGCTCCATGGTGGCCATTGTGCGACAGTTTTCCCGAAATTGGAACGACTCGATTGGAATGCAGGCGAAGCGTGTACGGGCGGGCACGCTGGCTTTTGTACTGAAGAATTTATTGACGATGGCGGTTGACTCAGAGCTCGAGGTTGTGGCGGGGTTCAAAAGTCAAGGCCGCTTCCGCTTTGGCGGGGTGTTTGAGCGCGGACTTTGATTGGCAGGTTTCCAAAATGTAAGCAGCCGCGTTTATCAATTTATCAGTGAATGCTCCGCTCCACCTGTGTCCGTACTTTAGCGGCGATGAAACTCAACCCCTGATCTAAATTGTTTCTATTCTAGGTCTCTCAGCCGATGCAACTTAGTTCCCATGTGAACGGACGCTTTAGTGTGATACAATCCTGATCTGGAAACTGCTTCTAGGTGCACTCTTGGAGGTGATACCCCCTTGCTCATCGAGCCCTTCGTGGTTCGATGCAGAGATCTCTTCAACAGCGCCATCCGCCGCCACCTGCACATACCCAAGATTAATCTCAACTCGTATATTTGCCAATCATTTCCATATCAGTCGGTTGTACTATGTTTATCGGTCGAACAAGGAGAAGCGGCTTGAGAACTACGAGCAAATTCACCAAGTCACCATCCTTAGGTGCCCTTTCCTGATTTCTGACGTATAGTTGAGATGCGACTTGTGATTACATGCAACTCAAATGACCTAAATGAATAAGCTAGGTGAGACAACGTGAACTATCGAGTCTTGGGTTGAGGCAAGTAATATGGGTTTAATGTTGCAATTATCAATCTGAGGTCTAGAGCGCTACTGGACTTGACAAAGCACCCACGTCAGGAAGGCATTCCAAATTATTATAATATCTATCACGGGCGCTTTTGTTCAATTGAAACTCTTAGGTTCGTCCTTTTTATCAAAGCTTAATCCCAGTTATTTAGAAGCTCACAACCCTCTATCAGATTTAGCTACCTAGGTACGTACCATTTATAATGATGCCTCCATCTTCCCAACAGTGTCCCTTAGGTCCAACACCGCAAGCAGCCCAACATAACCGTTACTTCAGGGGCGGAATAAGGCAGATAACATGTGTTTCTAACCCGAGGCCCTCCCTCTCTTGATTTACGTTCTCACTGGGGATTTGTTAAGACGACATCCCCCAGGAAAGGGCCGCAACTTCGATCACGTCAAATACCACAACACTCCATAAAGACGAATGAATGACAATTAGTCCATGTATATAACATTGCAACTTCCTTAGTTTCCAGGCCATATTACCTCTATCTTAATACGACTTGTTCCTCACTACAACAATAACACAGTATGTATACGGACAGGCAGGATAAAACTTCAGCTGAGTACGTATACAATGTCGGACTCGCACAAATAACCAAAACATAGGTCTTCAAAAGGAAGACGAAAGAGAAGCTACATACAGTCTTTGTGTGTGTGAATCGACAAGAAAAAAACCGAGTCCCGTGGCACCCTGACGCCCGCCCGCAATTTTGCCGACCCTCTTCTGTGCGTTTCTAACGGCCTCAACTAACGCTCCTGTCGACTCGGGTCTCGAAAAATAGTATAAATGAGGGATAAAGGGGGAGAAATTGTGGGATGATAAGAATGAAGAAAGGATACACTTTCCAGCACCAGCTTTTAGCGCAAACCAATAACGCTCATCTCGAGCGTCCACACTCTTCGGATCCAGACCTTGAGCTTGCCCTCGACACCCTGGACATTCTCAAGCTCGACGCCCTCCCACCAGCAGCGCCGGGCGGGCTTGCGCCAGAAGAGCAGCAGCTTCTGGGCCATACCCATGGCATTGGTGCCCATCTCGTTGCCGCGAATGTCGCTGCGCAGGCGCGCCAGTGCGAGACTGCAGATAACAGCCTTGTTGGGCTCGCCCGCACGGTGGCCCCAGATGTCGTCGTGATCGAAGCCTCTGTGGAAAGTTGTTAGCACTTAGTTATCCTCCAACGACGGGGGGTAGCCGAGGTGCGGGCTTACCCTGCGGTCAGCATCTCAATGAGATGGGCCTCGGTGGTACCGGGCTCGTCACTGCGCTTGAGGCCGGAGAAGATGCCGTTCTGCTGCTGCAGCGCTCGGGCGGCTGCGCGCTTGACCTCGATCATGTTGATCTGATCAATGTCGGGTCGCGGGGGGATGGCGTAGAAGTCGAGGTCCTCACGCAGCACGATGATACCAGCGCGCTTGGAGTCCTCTCGGGAGGGGCCTCCAACAGGCACCACCTCCTCCTCTGGCGAGGAGCTGGGCAAGGAATCTGTAGGAATAGACTCGGCCACGCCTCGGAAGAAGTCCAGCATGTACTGGAGCGAAGCTGGGTCATACTATTATTGCGCGTCTATTAGTAAGGTGTTCTAGACAAAACAAGCAAAGGGCATTGAACGTACATCTACTTGCACTACTTCGCCATCTGCGAAGCCACCCGCACGTCCCTCGGGAAACAGCCCGTTGGGGAATAGTGAGAGCAGAACAAACTCAGGCAAGGTGAGCAATTCATCTCGGGAGAGGTAGAATCGGGTACCCCTATTCACAGTGTTAGTCTACCCACATGGATAGCTAAGCTCGTCTCATTCGGTGCGCACATACCGTAGGTCCAGGGCAATCGTTTCGTCAGCTCCAACATCTAGAAATACAACAATTAGTCAATTCGTCGCCTTCACATAACACCCATCTCCCTAATTGCGGTATGCAAACTCACCTCCGATGGTTTGGACGGGAGGTCCAGCTTGTTGCACCTGAGTAATAATACTCGAGGCACCTCCGGCGGCAGCCATCAGGTACGAGAAGGAAAGGAGGGGACTGTCTCCCTCCGAATAAGCTGGCGGCGGTTCGGCGTCGTCGTCCTTGCGACTCGGGTCCCCCTTGGTATCTCTGGGGAGCGCTCTCTTTGTCTCGGCAACAGGGTCGCGGAACGCCCTGGCAGTGTGGTCTGGGTCGAAGGGCTGGGCTTCTGGCGGGGCAAAGGATTCGTATGCGGGCGCGGCTGTGGAACCTGATGCCTCTCCTACAACAACAGCGACAAACTTGCCGGCGCGCTCGGGGGCGTCGTCGGACGGGTTAAAGAGCGACGAGAAGGGCGGAGGCCGGGACGGAGACGCCTCGGAGGCAGGATACTGCGGTGGCGGGGATTGGTCGCAGCTCAGGATGATGTGGGTGCGGTGGTCGGGATCGGAAGGGTCGAAGTGGCGGGTCGACGAGGTTCGGATGCTCGATGCCGACGAGGATGTGGTCGAGGGCGTCTTCTTCTCAAACTCCGGGGACACGGACGGTCCAATACCAGCTTCCTGCGACTCAGACAGTGTGGCGGATACGTGCGTGTGTGGGTGACTGGTGGGAGCCGTTGGCTTTGTCGGAGGACGGGATGGATGGATGAATGTCGAGGAGACGGAGACGGAGGCGGAGGCGGAGGCGGAGGAGGAGCTTCACCGATCCGGGGCTGGCAGAGGGAAGAAAGAAGACGAGGAAGAGACTCAGCAAGAAAGAAGGCGCATGGGACAGGAGACAGATATGGTCTGGGGAGATTGGATCCGGGTCGTCGCAGCTTCTCGTCGTCGCTGGTCGCTGGTCACTGAGAGTCGTCAGTTGTGAGAGAGATGAGGTGCGGTTGGCTGGTTGAACAATGGAAACGCGGGAGACACACACAAGACACAACCACGCCCAGCCGCGTTCCCCCATTCGGCGGCTGAAGGCCCGGGTACTCGCTCCCCTGAGCCTGTGCCACTGAGGCCCCAAGCCTGGGCCTCTGAGCGGAGAGGCTCTCAGCGGGCCTACGCGCATGGAACCTAAAATTGGGGCCCCGCGACAGACGGAACCGGCCAATGGCAGCGCTCGCTATCGAGGAGCTAGGGGGACCTTAGCCGCCCATCTTGGAAGGGCTTCGGTGGAGTTGTCAGTGGAGTGATGGAAAACAGCGGGGCGTCACAGTGCCATGCACAGCGTCACAGGCGTCGGGTCAGTCAGTGGCCACAGGCGTCGCTGGTCTCACTGGTCAGCCCCTTCAGCGCAGTGGGGAATTGTATTACAACATCACCAACCCCTGCCATGGACGCATCTTAACCACCGCAACGAACATCACAGACTGACAGGAGAACAACCAGCCATCAATCACATCGTCTCGAGTCATTACTTACAGAATACAGTACCAAGTAGGAGATGGTGCTTCATCCTACAGTACCTACGTGTATCCACAGTCACCAATGACTCAAGCTAGTGGGGAATCAATGAACCATCAAACTACGGCCCTCCATCCAAAGCTTCATTCACTGTCGCTATCTCCAAAAATTGCCCGGAGCACTTCGTCATGGGCCGCCTTCCCCTCCACCGCTTCGTTCTGGTCTGGGTTGATGCCGATCTCAGTCTCCGCAACGGGTGGTGTCGGTGTCGGTGCTGCAGGAGGGGCACTCTCGATTGCCTTGATCTCTCCAGCCGTGGGCTTCGAACCCGGCCGCATCTCCACATCCCCGTCCGTCCGTTTCGGCTCAGCATCCGGTGCCCTCGAGCTCGAACCCGGCCCTGGCTCATGGTCTGGCCTTGAATGGGCGGGGGCTTTGACGTTGAAGCGTTTGCAAAGTAGCCGTGTCGGGTAAAAGTCTTCGGCCGTCCTGGTCAGCTTACCATACATGCCCACCTTGGCCGCCTCTTCTGCCGGGTCCGCCATCTTTGGTTCCGGCTTAGAAAGCAACTCTGTATCCGTTGTCCCGCCCGCAGACACCGGCGAGGCTTTCTTGGCCGTGGTGAACCGTGATGCCATGAAGCCTGTCATCGGTTTGAAGATCCTCGCGCAATTGTGAAACTCTCCCAGCTCTCGTAGAAACTCGTCGTCCGTCATCCTCGTTGGCTTTGATGGTAATGGATGGCTACCAGTCGCGAAATGCTCCAAATATGTCCTGTATCGAGATTTCTTGGCTTCGTCGTCGGCGTAGGGACCCGAGGAGCCACGGGATATTGCTGCCACAGCTGTATCCCGGTCTAGTTTGGGAGCCTGTTCCCATAAGGCTTCTTGTTTCTCTTCTTCCGACATTGCGAATCCTTCCGGGACCTCACCAAGGCCGGGGGGGAGGTTCCTTTTCCCAGATCCAGCAACAAGTCGATCGCGAGCTGAACTCGAAATGTAGTCAAAAATGGATTTGCCCGGTAAGCTCTTCTCCCCCAGGATCGCAGCCCGTGACTTTGCATCATGTGTCGACGCCTTTGCTGCTTCCGCGGTAGACACGTACGAGGACGACAGGGTCCCGTCCACGGGTGCCTTGGACGAAACCCACCCTGAAGGAACAGGAGGGGGTGCATACTGGGACAACAACTCTGTCAAGTCCTCCGCGATTTTGGCGAGAACGAAGCCATCCAAGGGTAGTCGACCATCGTGACAACGTCCGAGGCTGTTTCCCGCCCGCGCGGTTTTTGAAAGAAAGACTGGCGCGTTCCGAAGCGCCGGGTTCGTTGCAGCGGTGGCCTTCTTTGCCTTTTTTTTCTTCTTGTCGCCTCCAATAACACGGCTGTACTTGATCTTGGGTCCAATCTCGTATGGATCCTCTTCATCAGACCCCGTATCATTGAGAATTCCGACCCCGATACCTCCCCGTCCAGGTTTGAGCTTATTCTTACTCAGAGGGTCCAATGATATGCTCCGTAACCCACCAGCCATTGGGTCTTCGTCCACATCCTCCTCGTCTGCAACGGCCGTTACTTGGCTGTTGCCCAGCCCGGCAAGTTTGGATTCCCCATCATGTCCTAGTCCTTTTCGGTCAACCTTGCGGACAAAGTGTATCATATCAGCGTTGTCAGGCGCAAAGAGGTGTGTGTCGCCAGCTCCAGGACCGGCTCCGGCCAGACCTAATCGAGCATTCCGTCGCACTTTGGGCCCGATGCCTTGACCATCTTTCCAGCCCATCCTCCGCAGTAGCTTCAGGCCCATGGTATCCCCGTCAGCCTTAAGCAGGCCCATTAGGCCTCCGGCATTGAGCTGCTGGGTTGAGGACCCAAGGCCGGCAAACGCCTGTGATGTCTGGAGCTTCTGGGCTTCGGCGGCGTCAGCAAGATCCTCCTCGTCCATGTATTCCTCAGCCCGTTGTTGCTGAGTCGATTTCGTATCATCTTTGCGACGATTGGTGCGGCTCGAGACGAAACTTGAAGGTGTCCATCCTTCCTTGGAGCCGACGGAATTGAAGTACCTGCGAAAGCTGTGTCAGCGCATTTGCCCGTCGCATCGTCCTATGAGTGCAACTTACCCTGCGCTGAAGCCGCCGGTAAAGGCTCCGTGTAGGCGCTTGCGCCCCCTCTCATCCCTCACCTCCTGCTTCCACAATGGAAGGTAGGAGCCATCGTCGCGTGTCTCGGAGTCGTCAGGCAGAGGGGTGCCGAATGTTGCGTATGGGGCATGGAGATCTGCCTCGTATGTCGTACGGGAGCGTTTGAAGGACATGAGATTAGGGTATCGGGACGCTGGCGCGGAGATCTAGATCGTGGAGGAGCATCGAAGTGGACACGAGAGATGTGAACATGTGAATGTGAACGTTGTTGGATCGAGAGGATTCGAGATTGGAAGCTATGACCAACAGTGTAGAGTTGCGGCTGGAGGATTTATGGTGGGTCTTATCGATAAGAAAAGGGTGGCTTGGGTTCCCCTCGTTCAAGCGTTTTTGGACAGTATTCGTACACACGACATGCGAATAAGACGCACCTGTCACGTTCTGTAGTGGGAAGGAATCGAGCGGGAGAAGCCGACAGGGAACAGGCATGTGAGATGACGGAGGGGGCTCAAGAGGGGAGTCTAGACTTGGATATCCCGCATTGCATGCCTCAAGCAGTGCAACATCATCAAGAAGCAACTTCACTGAGGACCTCATCTGGACGGAGACTGCAAGCCCGTTGAGAGCATGCGGATTCGATGCAAAGGCTAATTCGATTGCCTGCATCGTCCGCCGTTGTCGTCACTTCTTCAGCCACGACGATAGAGACGCGGTGGGCCGTTAGTCCCAGGCCTGGCTGGCCCAGCTGGCTCGTTGATAGCCAGCCCCTGTTGATTGATGATTGATGAGCTCCACCAACAAATACGGGCTCAAGGTCAATGCAATGACCCATGGATGGTCCTGGGCATCGCGGGCCAGCTTCCCCTCTCAGCGGTGGGATCGATCGATATTTGCCTTTCATCTAGACCGTGTCTCGCCAGGAGGAGCATATGCTGATTCTGTGCAGGGAGAACCCGTCCACAAAGCCGCGGGTGCCTGAGGTGAGAACGAGCCGTCGTTGCAACCTTTCCCCACGAAGTGGCACAGGTACAAGAGTCAATAAGCGGAGCACCTGGAGAAGCCATTGTCTTCCATCTGCGCCCCTTGTTCACCGTTGACTCGAGAGGGGCGACGAAAAACGGAGGTGGGAAGACGGCGGCGCCCAATAATAGGGCGACGAGCGATGGCTTGTCCAGGCAAGGCAGACTGGTGTCAACATCCACGAATGGGACGTCGATATAGAGAGATAGGCGTCGTCGTGGTCGTCGTCTTTGTCGTTGAAAGCCTGATATTCATTCCCCTTCACAAGCGTCGACATCTATCCGCACACTGACGCACACGTACTACGAACGCATACGTGCCACACGCAGACTCGTCCGCATGACAAGGGCATCCATCGCATTGCATCACGTCACAGCAGAGCATCGAGAGTGGGAGGGACTTTCGGGTTGCGCTCAGCAGCGCCAGCTCCTGGCTTTTTCTGCCTCGGTACCTAATCCGCAAATAATAGACTAGTACCTAACGTGTGAGAGGCGTACAGACAATTGTCCATGGACTCAGCTGAGCCATCTTCTCCTTGGATCTCTGCCCCAACTCGATACGTAGGTGCCCGATCGAAGTCCCGGCCTTGCTTGCTCCTTGTTACCCCCAGGTCCCCGTTCCCAGCCCCTTGACCCTCATCGTCAAGCCACCTAAATTTGCCCATCTGCAAATACCCACTTCTGGATCTCTCGCTCGCGCACTCACTGGTGCTACAGAGAAGGTACTACATAAGGGCTGAAAGAAAAAAGGGGGCTACGTATACTTCGTACAGAGGAGGAAGCGCAGTGGATGGTATTGGTGGGTTTCTCGGCATGCTTCTATCATACCTCTTCCCACCTAGGTGTGACGATTGCGACAAGTGTTGTGGCACTGTCGTCTCTGCTGGGGGTGTGGTTGATGGCGACCTTGAGGTGAGGTGAGGTGAGCGCGTACTGCAAGACTGCAACCGCGATAGGACAAAAGCCAGCCGAATGCAGCAGGTACCGAGGCGACCGGTGTAGTTACCCGCTAAGTCGACGTACCTGGCCTTCCCCTCCCGCTACCAACTCCTAGTAGCGTCCCGTCGGGATGTGGTCTTGGTGGTGTCGTCAGGGCCAGGAAGCTGGGGCGCTAAAGCGCTGGGCACTCGGCGCCGGGCGTACGTAGTGGACAGCCCAGAGGCGCGCCCCCGTTTACTGAGACAGCCCGCTCGTGGAGGTGCCACCTCCGTACAGTGGACTTCAGTGGACGACGGGGGGCACACAGCATGCGCTAGGAGTGGGCACCCCGTCAGAGGCAGGCGCCGTAACCTAAGGTGCCTTATTAGAGAGAGTCTGGACGACTCTGTGTGCGCAGCCAGGCTCATCCTGGGCCCATCGCTGCATCCGCCCGCTGGGCCTAAGTCACTAAGGTAGGTCGGTCCTTGTACGAGCAGCAACAGTCCAGTAGAACCCCATTTTCCCGCCCCCCGACTTGCGACAGAGGGGACGGGCTGGGTCATCCTCGATCCAGTTGGACGTTTTGATATTTTCTCTCTTTTTCTTCCCGTTCTCACATCGCATTTCCCCTCCTCCTCCCCGTCGTTCAGCCGCCGTTCGCCGTCGCTGTCGTCGGTCGTGTTGCCCTTGCTCGTCCTACGTCCGGGCAGAGGTTAGGTTCCCGTCCATTTGCAGCCGCCCGCGCTTCCCCCACTCTACGCCCGCTACTTGCACCGCGCCGCGCCAGGCCGCAAGCCAGAGCCCAGGAAAGCAAAGCAAAGCAAAGCAAGCCCGCAAACCCGACTCGTACCGCTGGCGGCGACGTAGGCGTCCACAGCGCAGTAACAGACAGCCCAGTGCATCGCACGCCATGGGCACCAGAACGGCGGCTACTGCTGTTGATCCCTCGCCTCGAGATCCGCCATCCCGGAGCTTCTCGACCCGTTCGACCCGTTCGACCCGTTCAGTGCACTCGTCCCGTTCAGGAAGGCCCCCGCTGCTGGCTGGTACCGGGCCCGGTGCTCATAGCGCTGCTGGCAGTGGTGTCCAGGCACCTGGGGCTCGTAGTGGTGCACTGCCAGCTCCAGGTCCCTCCAGGTCTCCCTTGGTCCCAGCGGCTGCAACGCTTTCCCCCCACAGCCGCCAGCTCTCCTCCTCCTCCTCGCGTTCGCACTCCCACTCACACTCGCAATCCCACTCCCACTCCAACCCCATCGCCAACTCCGCCAGCAGCAAAGCCGCAACGGCAACGGCAACCGTCTCTCATCAAGTCTCTCCTCATCATCACCGCCGCACCTCGTCCTCCGCTCGCCCCGTCTCCCGCCAACAACCGACCCCCCAAAATGACTACGACACCTCGCACGTAGCCTCCACCCTCCACTCCTCCAAGCGAAGCTCCAGCGACCGCCCACCGCCCCCGGCCAGGGGCCCCGATCCCTCGCGCCCCCATCGACGAAGCACCAGCACTCGATCCAACCTCCCTCACAACCACAATCAACAGCCCGACATGACGCCCTCGGCCACCGTCG